>OMKK01029575.1:0-12214 GCA_900302305.1 Polymixia japonica | reverse complement strand
AGAGAGAGAGAGAGAGAGAGAGGGAGAGGGAGAGAGAGAGAGAGAGAGAGAGAGAGAGAGAAAGAGAGAGAGAGAGAGAGAGAGAGAAAGATTCAGTTTTGTTTCTATAAACTCTAAAGGTAGAAAGCAGCGTCCAAACTATACTGTTCTAAGGTAAATGGTAAATTGACTGTATTTATATAGAGCTTTTCTAGTCTGCCGACTACTCGAAGCGTTTTACAAATCATGTCTCATTCACACACACAGTTATACACTGATGGCGGCGGCAGCCATGCAAGACGCACACCTGCTCATCGAGAGCAGTTAGAGGTTCAGTGTCTTGCTCAAGGACACTTCCGACATGCTACCAGGAGGAGCCGGGGATCGAACCAGGGATCCCCAGACAAACTCCTGGGTGCCACGTCGCCCCGCAAGGGTCCTAGAGCCCAAAGAATAAAAGCTCAAAAGCTTATTTGGAGGTGTGGAAAAAATATGGAACCTGTACAAGGTGCTGAAAAAGAAAGATTGCAAATGTTCATCCCCCAGGAAAGTTTCTATTCTCGGTATCCAATTCTCCTCTAAGGCACCATGCAAATTCTCAGCTACGCGAGTCAGACACTACGGGGCGGATGATGAATTTACATAGTATCTGCAGAAGAGCATTTATAGCTGTGAATGCAAATCTAAAGAACCATTGTGATAGTTGCATCCTTTTAGGACTGGCAAGGTTTCCAAGCCATTCATCAACGCCCAGGAAAGTGGTTGGAGATGGCGAGTTAAAAAAGTGTGGGAATTAAACAAACAAACATAAATTCCCGAAAAATGGAATAGAATCTGGTGCAGAAACCAGTTATTTCCTAACGGGAATCGATATTTCAAAATAAAGTGATTTGTCAAGCATGAAAAGAAACATTTTGCTGTTCTCGGAGGCAAACTGATTTGTAGTTGTGCTGGTGGACTACGAACCTGTTAGGTTTCTTCCTGCAAGATCAGCAACATTTATGGCAGCCTGTCCATTCAGCTGTGTGGAGTAATGGTCATTCTATTCTTGAACTGCAGACATTTTCCTAATGACTAGATAAATGTGTGATTACCCAGTTCACACATTGTAGACTTCTTTCTAAATCAACCCCTAAAGAAACAAGACTAGGTCAAAACCTAGTATTATCGGCATAAACTGACAATTCCCAATAATTTGTAAACGCACTGCGAAATTGTTGCGTTGATTAATTTTGAAAGAGCAACGGCCAAAGGGGAAACTCCAACACTTGGCCGACCAATGGTGTAACTTCATCAGTCAGTCAGTCAGTCAGTCAGTCAGTCAGTCAGTCAGTGACGGACAGACATTCACATTTACAGGGCTGGCCCTGCTGTTGCGGTCCAGCCAAAACTGCTAAAAAGAGCAAATGACTTTATGCTAAAGCGGCACTCCGGCCTTACTCTGGGAGTTTTCCTCTTCCTCTTCTCGTTTCCCTGAGTGGATGACCATCCCTCCTTTGAAGCACTGCAGGAAACATGGAGGCTCCTTGCCCTGCTGGACCTGCACCTGGAGGAGGAGGAGAATAGCAGTCAAGCTCTCATGCAAACGTGCACGCATGCTTCGAATACAAGCAAACGGACTGACTCGTACGATGTAAACAGACACATCCATATTCAACCTCCATGTACAGACTATCAACGTTAACCCTCTCTTTCTCTCACACACACGGTAATCAATGAGTTTGTGGAGCTGGATAAGACCTAGCTAAGGTCAGAATGCTTGGACAGAGTCTAACACACACACGACTCCCTGCTGTACCTGTGCTCCCCTCTCCTCGTCCAGCTCCACCGTCATAAGCGCCGATGTTCCCTTCTCACTGACCGTGGAGTTGCGGCCCTGCCAAAAGAAATAGCAGCACTTCTCTTTCCCAGCTCCCGCTGTCCTCAACTGCTCCGGATTCAGTCTCTTCCCAACTGAGGAACAGACGAGTAGATACAGATTGTGCTTCCAGAAGGTGCAGGGGAACGAGTGTACAGTAGCCAAAGACTCAGGGAAAACTACAGTATACCGTTATTTTATTGGAAAGCAGCAAAACACCATATGGTTGGTTTCCCAATGAAACACCTTGGAACACAGTTTACGTTGTGGTTGACTAAAATAGAATATAGGCAGGATAGAGGGAAGTAGGGAAGGAGGGATGGAAGAAAGAGAAGAAGAAAGAGAGGTGGAGGAGAGGAGAGAACAGTGGGACTCTCCGACCCCGCAGGAAGAGCATCCCTCCATATGGTGTGTAGATGGAGAGGATCCTAAATCAGAGACGCACGTGTTCCGTTGTTCTGAGATGTGTTCGGAGAGAGTCAACGGTATTTCAGAGAGGAACGTACAGTTAGACTGGCCTAGATCTACGGTGACCCACAAAAAAAAAAAAAAAAATCCATGTTCTATTCGGATTGTGAAGGGGATGTTTCGACGTGAGATGAGAGACGGACGAGAGAGGGACTGAAGGATTGAGGTCAGGGCCCAGATGGTAACGAAAGAGAGAAAGTATAACAAAAAGACTAATTATTTCTTTCTATCTTTTGCTTACTCAATCAAAGACGCAGAAAATACAATTATGATCCCTGGTTCGGCTCGGTGAGGCGAGAGAATGTCCTCGAGTCTCGGCGCATCACATGGGCCAAAATACACGTGTGAGTGCAGGTGGGCGTGCTAACCTGCGGCGCTGACCATGTACTTCCACTTCACCACGTAGGTGTCTCCCTCGTGGAACTGGCCGATGCTCTGGCGTGGCAGGCGGCTGTAGTCGAACTCCAGGATGTGCCACACCTCCACCGCCAGCGTGCTGATCTCGTAGTTCCGCCTCTCCTCGCCCTCCACCAGGCCGTAGCCCCGGCCCACGTTGACCCCGTCCAGCACGGTGCGGACCGGCCCCTGGTGGAGGGGCAGCATCAGGGAGGCGTCGTATGCGCGCGGCTGCTCCGAGCTGGGCTGCTCCTGGAGTGATGGAGGAGGAGGAGGAGGAGGAGGAGGACGGACAGAAATAAGGAACAGGAACAGTAAGAGACGCAATGATATATAATTTTTTGACGTCCGCTTTACCTTTTGTTCATTGATGTGATCATTGCCGTTCTTAGTGGGACTAGGGGTCTTCCTGGAGTCAGTCCAGTCCAGAAACTTCTCCTTGAACAGGGTTGTCTCGTTGTGTTGGGTTAGCCTGCCAAACACCGCCCAATCAGGACGGCCCTGGCCTTTCCTACAGGGAAAGAGGATACGTCAGTTAACAAAGGCGTGACTGGCTGATCAAGCAACTGTATCGTTCCAATACTTCAAGACATTCAAAAGCACCTTGATGCACCAAGTGTTTCCATTATTTTGGTGGTGGCATATGGTGCTCACTCAATAACAAATTCACTATACTGACACAAAGCAGATAACACTTTGGAACTACTAGAGAGTACATCTGTGTATTTGTACAGCTGGGTGGACAATATGATGTATGTTGTCTATGGGATCAGGAGAGAGATAGGCTCCCTGAGCAGGGAGATGACAGTCTTGCCCATTTATAGCTTGTGAAATCTGCTGAGCTACGGCAAACACTGTTTACACATACTGCTCCGAGGTAGTTGGCCGCAGACCTTGCGGAGGGGAATACCACAACGTGGAAGCGTGGAAACACGTGACCTGCGCTCGCCTGAGAGGATCTGATGGGGACATTCTACATCTCACTTTAATAACACGTAAACATCTGCACTCCACGATGCGATTCAGCTTGATGCAAATGATGCAGTGTACGCGCCCGCAGTTGTGCGGTAGCGTACGTGTTTCCATACTTGGGTATGAGCTGGTTGCACTCCCCCGGGTCCAGAGGGTTGATGTCGCAGTTGGTGTAGTCGAAGGTCCCGTTCCACAGGTGCTTGGCCAGCTGAAAGGCCACCTTCCTTTGTGCCAGCGTCACTTCCTTTCCATGCCATATGTACATCTCACTGCCAAAGTCAAACACCAGCACCTGGACAAGGAAACGCGGAAGGAGGGAGCTCATTATTTTTCCGAGAGGATGACTGGAGCTTGGAGACAACGAATGCAGCAAATTGTTCAACAGGGTAGATTGTGGTAAACGTGAGTGAGCAGACTGAGCAGAGCAGGGACCTCAATGTGCTGTGTGGGGCGATGATGACTTGGATTATAAAGTGCCTGGCCTTGTCCTCGCTCTGTTTACAAAAGCCAGTAAACACTCAAGTGCAGTGCAACGATAAAAGTTAAAAACGTTAGCCTAACACTAATGGTGCATTTTTAGTATTGATAAAAAGCTTACGATAAACTGACTAAACTGACGGCATTAGTTTGTCCACAATACTTGAACTGTGACCGCTTTTCTTAGCAATGTCACAAGAATAAAAATCGCTGTGGCATCATAGTTAGGTACTGCAGGTTCTTAGGTGCCGTACCTCCTTGGGGTTGAGCAGGGAACAGCGGGGGACCTTGGCCCAGAAGTCATCATCCGGGACTAGTTTGTCATCCATCAGACGGTAGATACAGTTGGTCTCCACTATGGCGCCCTCGTACAGCTCATCTTCATCTGGTGTTCCTGCTGCTACAAAGGAGGGGAAAGGGATTCACAACTACTGTTAAATGCATAGTTGCAGATAGAGGGGCATCTGCACGCATTTCAATACTTAGAGGACTCAAGGCCCATTTACAACGTATGTCCACTCTTACATTGATAGCTGGCCTGCCCTCCTAGAATCTTCCAGAACTCCTTGGACGTATGACTGTGTGTGTTGATGCCCTCCTCAATGATCTGGACGTAGTTGGCACGGCAACCCAAGTCTCTCTTGGTCTGGATGAAGTTGGCTAACTCTTTAGCCTGCAAGAGAGAGAGAGATGTACCTCATTACATGTTCCTGATGAGTTCTTACCGAATTCTAATAGAGTTTCTCAAACTACAGGCTGCAAATGAACGCCTGCCAGTCTATGCCACACTGTGAAATAAATCTATGAAATGGATCTTTCATTTTGGAGTGACAATCTAATTTATACGTATAGTGTAATTTAGTATACCTATACCGACAACATAAGTCATCTGGCTTCTGGCTAAGAGCTGCTCAAATTGAGGTCAGTGGTCCTTTCATCCATCCAGTGACCTTCACCAGGCCAGGCTGGGCTTTGAACAATAGCCTTGGGCTGTGTGCCAGAGAAGGGCTTCCTGCAGGTGTTCCCACTCTCCATGTCAACCACACACCCCCACACCACTTCCTGTGCTACGCCACGGCTACTTCCTCCCAGGGCTTTGTTTACTTCCTGCACGTGAAGCCCGCAGCCGTATAATAACAACCTTCCTCAACCTGCGTTGATATGACTGAGCATCTGAACTTATCTTTTAAAGAACTTATCTTGTAAAATCCAATGTGTGTGGAACCTACTTATTGAACTGACCAAATCTTAAAGGTGCTATCTGTAAGATTGGCACTCTTGCGTTGGTGAGGTGAATTACATTAACAAACCAAAACAAGAAGCACAGTGTTCCGGCTTGTGCAGGAGGGGAGGATCTGTTTGACGGGCCGTCAAAGCAAAACAAAGAGCAGAAACTAGAGGGAAACAGAGCCACTGAGGCACAATCAAAACAGACAGATAGGGGAAGCTTTCAGACCATCACCATTATATTATATCTTAGGATACAATGTGGTAATTCAACTTTTTATTTGATTTTAACATATTACAGATAGCACCTTTAAATTAATTGAAAGTGAAAACGTTTTTTTTTTTTTTTTTTTTTTTCCAAGACAACTGAATTTACAAAATATTAGAACTAGAAAGTGGACTAACCTTGTTCTTCTCAATGACATTGGAAAACTCCCCAGTCCAGATGAAGCAGTGGTGTGGGGTGATGAGCAGGAAACAATCCCCGCTATTCAGGGAGGAGGCTCTGGGCTCCACCAGTCTGGTCTGGACGTGCCGTCGGCCTGGTGTTACACAGGCAGAAATAAACAAACACAGAGACCAGTGGCTTATCAGTGACAACTGTGATTATCATTGTCAGCATGCCCACATTATTCCACTAGTGGCCCCTGGGCAAGCATGTCCACTGCCAGCAATAACATCGAGAACCTATGCAGTCAAGTGCCTACCCCATCAGATAGGTAAAGCAAACGTTACTAAAAATGATTGAAGATAACCGAGATAGTATGCAAATTTGTATGATAGGGTACAGTTAAGTTGGTTCAGTTAAACAAGTTTATCTACATCTGTTGGGGCCCTTGGAGATTGGGGGCCCAGTCGGTAATCCAGGCATGACTATCAGAGGCATGCAGAAGCTATTCTAAACAAACAGTTCTGAGGTTTGGAAGAGTTCAGCCCCTGATAAAGAGGTATCCCTGTTTTAATGGATTTGGTCTGGATTACAGATAGTGGGGTTGGAAGGGCGGAGCAGCCCAGATAGAGCGAGGTGACCTGGGGGAATGATTTAGGACGACAGCTGAGGAGGTGCAAAGTCACCAAAATAGACGGTCTCTCTCGCCTCCCTTTTTAGATATCCTCTGGAAAGGACACCCTTGAAGCAGCATCCTCTCACAGCTTTGTGTAAAATGACAATTATGTTTTTTCTCCTCGTCTCGGTGGACCTCTGAAATGAGTAACTGTGACAGTTCAAGATAGCTTCTTTAAACGGTAAACACGCCCAGTGTGATTGGTTCTCATATTTTTTCCAAGCAAGAGTAATATAGGTTTCTGTGGAAAAAACTAGCTAATTTTAAAGATTAGCACGAAGCAGACACACGTTGTTACTGTTTTGATTGGTCCATCTTAGCATGACTGTTTGGCAAATTGACATGTCTGCACAGAAAACGAGCTGCGTCTTCCTAGCCTGATTCTTCACTGCCCTCAATTTCGCCTTTCTAGGGCAATGCGTTCACAGAGGGCTGCGAGAGATATTTCCTGTCTTCGTAGGACAAACCATTATTGCTATACCAGTGGATAGCTTGTCGACTTCGGTCCCCCCTGAGGGTTCGTTGTGGTAAAACGATCTGTGAGCTGTCTGCTTGAAACGTGGCCGGTGCACGAGCTGTTCTTCTTTAAACTATTTTGCTAAGCCCTGATAATACATCTCTGGAAAGACAGCCCACTGGGAAAATAAGAGAGAAGACGGCAGTTGGTGTAATGTCCATAGAAGGTCAGAGAAAGGGGATGGGCCATTATCTACTGTATTGATCAGTGCACATTTCAACCACACATCTTTCATTAGTTTTATCTAGTCTGGCCTATCCCTAAAATGTTTTATTTGTGTGTGTGTGTGTGTGTGTGTGTGTCCGTCTATGGTCAGAGTGGTCCAACTGACCTTTGACCTGCAAGAGCATGAGTTTCTTGTAGGGCACAGCGCTGTTGTTGGACATCTGCTCGGAGATGTTGACACTGCGCAGGTTGACGCTGCTGAAGTTCTCCTTGCTGGCCAGGCCGGCCAGGGCCACCTCGGAGAACCCCGAGTTCTTGTTCACTGCAGCAAGCCGGGACAGGAACACACAAAACACATCGCACAAACAGAGTCAGAGAGATGGAAACATTTACAGTGTAAATACAAAGACGGTACCGTGGATGAGGTGTACACAAGTACTGTATTGTGGACAAATGGAAATGGCCCTGAATAGCTTGGAGATCATTGTCCAAAACACTGAAGGGCTTCACAACCCATGTTCTGGGCCGGTGCCTGAAATCATAATTTTGTCCCTGCCCTCCTATATAATAAGGAAACAGCCAGAGACACACATAGCAACAAAGTGCGTGAGTGTGTGAGCGTCACAGCAACAACGTCTTTGGGCCCGAGACACAATCAAGGCTTCTATATTATTACAACAAATATAGAACACTCTAGAGCCATTTTAAGTATCTTTATCGCTGTCACAGGAAATAATGGAGGAAGTTGTGAGTAATTTGCCTTTGACTTTGTGGGCTGAGTGACGTCACTCTCAGAAACGTCTGCAGACCATGTGCATCTTACAATGGTAGACAAACAATGCTGAGCTTTTGAGGAGCATTCTGCACAATGGCAGGAAGCAGACACGTCCCAAATGTAGGTCAAGTCACCAGAGTTTATATGCAATGTCCCACTGAGGGTTGTGCAGACCAATTCATAGCATGGAGAGCCAATTTATAGAATGTGTATATCAATGAATGTCTAATGTATAATTCTAGAGGGATGTGTATCGTTTGCTGTCCATTGTATAACTTGCATTTTTCCCTTGTATTGTAGGTGTCCTGTTGTCCTTGTACCATATATATATCAGCATGTGCTGGGAAACTCAACTTCTTAATATGCGTCACCGCCAATATCACCAAGAGAACTTCCTGTACATTCATTGTACGTGGTGATTAAAGTGATTTTGATTCTGCTCATATGAGAAGCTCAACATGTTTTTGTCATTTGTAAAAGCTGATGTGTCATAAACCACATTCCCATTCAGTAAGTTCTCACACCACATCACAGACACAACATCAAACTAAAGTGAAAAACAGACAATTGCTAAATAAAGTTTATTGAAAATGTGCAAATTCTGTTTCCATGTGACTGGCCATGACTGAAGGCTGACGTAGGAAAATAATTGGATATGTTATACAAATCAGCCAAATTCATAACGCATAGACTATTCCAGAATTGAATTCAAAGATTATATTCAAAGTTGAGGCATGCAAAGTTTAGTATGCAAGGTATTTATAATCCTAAATAAGTTATGCAATGTTGTCCAAAAAGCCCTCTCATTGAAAGAGCCAGTCACATGTCCTATCCCTGGGCTGTTTGTCTCATACATTCTCCAGTATGCATGAATCCATTCATCCTCACTCACTCTTCTCAGCCTTCATCCTCTTGCTCTCCAGCAGCCCGATGTTGAGTCTCTGCTCTGTGTACTCGTGTCTGATGTCCTCCCTGGCGGCCAGCATCCTAAGAGGGTTTTTGGACGACTGGACGTTGCGTGTCGGTCGCACTGCACGCTTGTGCTGCACCATCTCTGAAGTCAGCCTGGGAAGGGGCCAGAGGTGAAAGGTCATGGGTGAGAGGTCATGATCATACAGAGAAGGTGCTAGGGTTTCGCGATACTCACTTACAGTAGCTATGGCTCTTGGAATATACATACCACAAAGTACATAGAGAGAACCCGTGGCTCCTAAACGCTAACGACTCAAGAAATGTTATCTATTTAAGTGAACGGGCAGTGTGAGTATCTTAACCTCTAGCCAAAAGAGCTTACCTCGGCATCTGAGAGTTGAAGATGGCATCAAAGTCATCGTCTATCTCCACCTTGCTGGTGATGGTGGGGAGGTCCTCCATATGCCGGTAGAACTTGGTGAAGGTCTCGTCTTCCAGGCTCATCACTTCCTTAACCTTCTTCTGTGTCACTGTGATGGTAGCCTCTGGCAGCCCAGACACTGGGGAGGGACAAGACAATTAAGATATTGGAAGGGGTATGGGGTTTCTCTTAGGAGAATGGTAAGAAGATATCATTTCTGCATGAATTTATGTTTGAATGTATGTCAGTGTATGATAATTTCCATATGTGTTCAAGTCCTGATCATAATCTACACCATAAGCAACAATGTCAGTGTGTAGAACAAGACTGACCTTTACTGTTGAGCTTGCCCAGGAAGGACTCAAGTTTATCCAGCTTCAGGTCAGTCTCCAGGTTTAGGTCTGGTATGGCCTTGATCTCTGCACAGCCAGACACAGTAGTTATAGAACCACAGACAGCACATTTGGTTTTAGCTCAGACAACACTTCTGAACAGCCAGGCATTATGATTTTTGTCATTCAGAAGTCCAGTTTGTCACCAGTGATGACGTTGAACAGCATTTAAGCATGGGCAGATGCATACAATCACATTCAAGTTAATCGAACATAATTAAATATTGCCACAACTATCACAATCATATTATAGTTATCACTCGTTGTAGATCATTGTAGTAAATAGTGCCAATTCCCCACTTTTTACTCATGCATTTTATATATCGTTTTGAAGACCAACTTAACAGTATCCCAGAGCCTTTGTAGTCTGTTCTATCAGGCATCGGTAACCGGATAGAAGCGTCACATCAACAGCAGACACATTAGTGATCATGTTACTGATGCTACTCATGATGATGATGTACAGTGCATACAGAACAACACCGAAAAGAAAATGGAAATACACCTTCGATATCAGACATCTCCTCCACGTCTTTCGAAAAGGAAAACAAAGACAATACATTACATAGATTCCAAATGATTTACGAATGATCTACTGAAGATAAGAGTATATTCTGAACAAAGTGGCAAACTTAACGTCCTTTACACAAATAACTCACATCGCAAGGAACCTAAGCTGATTTAGTAACTCGGCAGTGTGTATATTTTGTTTGGGCCCAATGCGTGCCTGGTGACAGTTGAGGACATAACGCAATCATGTCATTAAGTCTAAATGCGATTACTCTCCATCACCCCTGCTACATTAACTGAATGGTTTCACATGATAGTAGTGGGACATGGGTGGTAGGAAAGGAGGGAAAGAGAGAGAGTAGCGAGAGGCAAAAAGAGAAAGTTGTGTGTGAGAAAGACAAAGACGTAGTGAGACGGTACCGACCTTCCTGAGGTTTGGAGATGGCAGGAATGCTGTTCTTGGGTTTTGATGCCACGGGAGAAAGGAGGGCAGATGGGGACGCCAGTCCTGATATAAAACCAGAAAACAATGAAAAAAAAAACAAAGCAGGACATGGTTACTCTGGCCTATATCAACTTTGACGATAAATTAAAAAAAATAAAATAAAAAGGTTGTGAATTGGGGCACAGGATTGTGATTGTGATGTGATTGTGCTGGAATGTAGTTCGACGTGCACCACAGAGCAGGTCTGTACCAATAACTAGGTAACCTCAAACACTTCCACTCTGTCAGCAACCACTGAGTGAAAAGGGGAAATAAATCGATGTGGCACCAAAAGAGAACAAAACAAGGCTTTTGTGGCCATGTAAGCAAACAGGACATCAAGTAATATCTAGTTATCTATATTTAAAAGCTAGATAACTAGCTCCGATGTGAAACTAACAGTAGCACTAGCTAGGCAGAACCTGAAGTTGGTTTTGTTCATTCCTTTTCTGTCATTAGTTGTGACGTTAATCCTTCCTGTGTCACCCTCCATCAGCCATAATCTGGCTAAGCCCACCAGACTAAGCGCTCCCACTGAACACAAATGATGAAACCCACCGCTAGCCGCCCCCTCTGGCCTAGCCCAGCACTAATTGGATAATAGGCCAACCATTAAATAATTTTCTGCCTGAGTGGAGACCTCACAGCGGCTACCCTGGGCTGGTGTGTTTAGATATGGGCTGATCGAGGGAACAGGAGAGTTCTTTTCCACCCGTAGGTAATGAGAAGGAGGATTCGAGGAAATAAGTGCAAAACGCTGTGTCAGAACTGTGGACCGACCTCTCCTTACCGTACCGTTGTTGGCGGGATGTCTTTAGGAAGTCATTTGAGCATGTATGTGCATAGAAGAGAGTGCGAGAATCCTAGAAACAGAGTACTGCGTGTATATATAGTGTATATAGGATGTTCCCTGACCTTTCTTGACCATACGGGCGGCCACAGTGAACTGGGTGGAGTCGTTGGCAGCTCCCTTGCCCTTGGTCTTCCAGGCCTCCTCTCTGGCCACAATCAGCTGTTTCCTCTCCTGGATGGACATGTGGGCTTCGATCCTCTGGCTCTCCATATCGCCCTCGCCCATTCTCTGGGGAGAGGACGAGAAGGAGGAGAGAAGCTGCTGTCAAGTTATGCCGAATCCTCCAAAACTGCTGTCGCAACGTAACGGTCGGACATACTCACGGGACTACATGGTAGCCAAGCACAGCAAGGACACAAATTAACACGGAGTACGTCACTCCTTGACTTACACACAAAACAACCCCTCACCAACTTCAGAGGCCCATCTGTATTCTCACACCACCGAGGCCAAGCAGACGAATGCCAGACAAAGACGGATTAGGTTGAACAAATCACTCGGATTTAAAAGTCGTTTAAATGTCTCACACAAAGTTTAAAATCAAGTTAGACGTAACCAAGACGACAAGGTATAGAACAAAGCAACAATGTGTCAACCAATTCATTTAGTAACATGACTTGGGAACTGTACTGTACTACAGTGTGATACTTGGACTGATGGTGGACTGTGTGTGTGGGTTGCAAGTCGGGGGAAGATATGCGTTATGAGCCTTTTGAAGTGAAGGTGTTTGGTGTATACGGTATT
>OMKK01029573.1:22306-39947 GCA_900302305.1 Polymixia japonica | reverse complement strand
GAAAAGTGAAGGACAGAACATTGTCAACTGGGGGGAAATGGAGCTATATTTCTCACACACACACACACAAACATATGTGCGCACACATAAGGCGCCTGTTGTCATGTGTACAGGCTCACACACAGACACACACGCACACACACACACACACACACTCACACATACGCACTCTCTCTCACACACACATGTATGCCTGCCAGCCCTCACATGCACGTGCACACACACACACATAGACATTCCCTCTCTCACACACACACACACACACACACACACACACACACACACACACACATACCCTGGCTCACTGTGTGTGTGTGTGCGTGTGTATTTGTGTGTATTTGCGCGTGTAGGTCAGTATCTGCCGTCGTGTGATGAGGACGGATACTACAGATCCCACCAGTGTCACAGCAGCAGCGGCCAGTGTTGGTGTGTGGATCGCTACGGCAACGAGGTGGCCAGCTCACGCACCCACGGCCCCGCAGACTGCGGTAAGTAACTTTATAGGTAAAATAAACCAGACATATTTGTGCTCATACAGTATGCCATGTTACTGTCCTTGTAAGAGAATGAACAAACACACTGTATACTGTATATACATATATACGACATAATTGCCCTTGTTAAAAAGGATCAACAAATAGTAATTAACCTGATTGGTTTATTCCCTGTTCCTTGATTGCTTAGGTGTGGTTTTGGAATCTTCTGGAGACCTTGGCAGTGGAGACTCACTGTTTTCTGACGACGACGAAGATTCCTTTGCCCTGAATGACCAGGCTGGGTTGGATGATGAGGATGATGAATATGAGGATGATGACGACGACAATGATGAATATCTGTCGTAATTTCAAAAAAAAAAGAAAAAAGAAAAAGAGAAAACTGTTTGTTTGGTCAAACTGCACGTTCCTAGGTGACTCCCCAGGCAGATACTTAATCGTACTAACAGCCTATGGACTACTTTCTGTGTATCTTTTGTTCATAAGTAAATACCGATATTCCTGGTAAACGTTTATGATTTCTCCTCCTGTCTACTATAACATACGATTGGTTAACGGCACTTGTTCCCTCACGTGTCAGCCAATCAGTGAATAGGACAAGGACTAATATAGCATTGACAGCCAATCCAGTGCTTTGGATACAGTCACATGTGCAAAGACCTCTCCCTTCATTGGACAGTCCATGTCTTTTTGTGTGTCCTGTCCTTGTGCAGCACAGATGCCTGTGTGCTGATGCCTGAGGCACGATGTTAAAGAGATTTCTCCTTTCCTTCCTTCCTTCCTTCCTTCCCTCATCCTTTTCTCTCCCCAAACCTTTATTCCTTATCTAATGTTCCTGTGTATAGGTGGGATGTTGATAATGTAGATAAGAGAATATTGCACTCTTAAGGTTTCTTTTGATCCTGATTTGCGTACTACAACTGTGTGAATAACAAGTTAAGAGTTAGACGTGCTTTATTAGAAGAATTAAGACGCTGTGCGAGTTAGATAACAATCAGAACCGACACGGCTAGCCGTTTGCAGCGAGACGAAAATCAAGACAAATCATCTCAAAGGCCTTGCAACAGGAAAAGCCAAATTACTTTGAGGAAAAAACAGACCGCGGTGTCGAAAGACTGAAATGTTTTCTTCTATTGCATTGTTCTATAAATGCAAAAGATTAAGCGGATTTGGTTGCAGCATGTCCAATACTTCACGTTGTAGTTTCACTCTGCAGTAGTAGAGATAAGCCTTTGTGGAACTCAAGATTGAATTGAAATTGGGGTCGAAGTATTCCGTCGCGCACGAACAGATGAAACTACACTTCGAGAGTTACAAACTGCTCTAACCGCAACGTTTTGAAAACGTTTAACGAAACTGAATACTGACCTGTTGTCCATCAGCGAGCGCTAAGATGAGAAGTAACACTCCACGTTCAGAATTAAAAACTGCTTAGCCACAATCTTTTGAAAAACGTGTAAAGAAACTGTATAGTGACCTGTTATCCATCAGCGGGCTCAAAGATCACTTTATCGCAGCTTGGCATAAGAGATGGTTTTAATGTGTTAAATGTTAAGATATGAGTAGAGCATACAGTATTTAAGTGAAATCTTAAAATCATAATATGACTTTAGCGCTTAATATAATTCAGCAACTCTCTTATACACTCATACAAACACACAGGCGAACACGGGAGTTGTGTACAGAAGACGTGTTGAGGGTGTCTGGCAGGGCGTGTGGGGTGAGGTGTGCCTTTTGTTGGTAAAGATTGGTGTTGAAGGAGAAGCATGCTTACTAGACTAGACCTAACTTAAGTCCATCATTACATTGCATAAGCGTGGAAAGTGAGCTAACCTTCTTTGGTTTTTGATATGACTAGTGTTTGGGGTCTCTCTTATGACGGTGTTAAATATATTTCAGATCATCTCTTTTGATTTGTTACATAGAATTGCTAGAATGTAGAGAAGCACAGAGATACATAGCAGTTAAGGTATACCGATACATACTTAAATTTTGCTGGAGTTGAAAATGTTTTATATATTAGTACAGTGTCAAGACAAAGCTATGGGTTAGACAGCTTTATTAGAAAAGATGATCTTACGATATTTTCTTTTATTTCATTTCTAAGGCTCGTACTCGATCTGCTCTAAGTACATTTAATGTGTCAGGGCTGAAATCTCTAGATTGAAAATGATTGCAGATTTGTATATTCTTGATAGGTCCCGTGACAACGACTGTTAAGCTTATACAGATCTGAAACAACTGAACTGTCATGTTTATATTAGATCAGCACTGTTGGTCTCCATTTTAAATCAAACATCTCATTGAAATTCCATGTTAAGCCCTGAAAAGTGCCATCTATTTTCCAATGAGAATTTTCCCCCCCTTAACTTGGAATTTCAATTCACTTTCTGAAATTAAATAGATTTCTAAGTCTTTTGAGTGTGTTGTTTTTTTGGTGGTGATGACATGTCCATCGTTTTTGATAACCTCTGACACTGTAGCCACTCTCAACCGATCACACGCTGTCATAACAGGTCTGGTATGGCATTGTAGGATACAGATACATTTTTTACAGTGTATGTATGATTTGCTGAAAATAAAACGATATTGACCAATGTTGGCTTGGCTGTGTAGAGTCATGGGTGTAACTTGAGAGTTTGACCAGAATGCACACAGCAGCTGGTTAGCTCCATGTCACCGGTTTTCTGTTCCATGTATGATGTTTCAGTTCCTCGTTCCATATAAGGGTTTGTATATTTATAGTTAGGCAATAAAGAGGGAACTTTAAAAAAATTTTTTTGTGGTACAACAGTTGACGAAGCAGACAGAACCATGAGTGTGTGACCAAAGTTAAGTGTTATATAAGATTGCAAAATACCATTAAGTGAACCGGCTATGGTTTTTCTTTATGCTATAGTATACAGTTACTGTTAAATTGTGGCTCCTTTTTGAGGTCTTGGGCTAATCTGCTATTGCTATTACTATTAATATGCTATTTTCCTTTGCTGTATAATATTATCTGCTGCTGCAATGACCACATTTTCCCACAGGGATTATTAAAATCTAATCTAATCTGATTTGAAATTTGTCATTGGTGGAAGATAAATATTGTTAAGTATACTAAGGGACATTAAACCAATTTTAAGCTGCACCTGGGTAACAGATTTAAGATGAGAAGAAAAATGACAGTAACCAGGAGTAACAAACTTCATTGCTCCCGTTATTTGTATGCAATGAATTGTGGGTACAGGGGAATTATTGCATTATGTAGGACAGCAGGTAAATATTTTATGAGTTAGTGTCACAACCACACCCTGGAGTACACGCATGCAAGCATGATGTGCACACAGTCATGCACACACATACCCCCCCGACACACACACACAAACAATAAACCAAATTAGTACGAGAAAACGCAAATTCGTTGACCTGGAAACAGAAAAGAGTTTTTTTTTTCTGTGAGAACTACAGCAACTACAGTCACATGGTCCGATGTCATAGTTGCAGCCTGCGGGACCTTTAACAATATGTATATGCACGTGTAGGTATGCTGTGTAGGTATGAGTGTGAGTGACTGTGTGCGTGTGTGTGTGTGTGTGTTGGCAATAGGGACTGTTAACAACTCCAGATAGGGAAGTGGCTGTGTAAATATCAAACATTTTCATTTCACACCGTTTTCCTCTGCCTGTGAAACAAAATGCTGACCATCGAAATGAAGAAAGATAGCATCTCTATGGCTAATTTCCCCACAGCGGAGCTCGCTTTTGGAGATAATCCAGAAAAGTCCCCAGAACAGTGATCTGCCAGGGTATAGGTAGACGGTATGATTAAGCACTGATGGGAAATGCCTGTAATCACAGGAAGCAGTTTTGATGTCCGGAAATCATGTTTCTTGGATAAGTGGTACTCTCAGTGATACTTTCATGTGAACTTGGCTACTCTATACACACTCTTGGTTGATGAGATATTGTTGGCATGATTGCTATTATCCATTGATACAGTGGATAAACTACAGTATAGTTTCGTTATCCTGTGTCAAACCAAAAACAGTACTGATTCAATGTCAATACATTTTCCTTTGTCATCAGAGGAAGAAGCACCAAAAACGTTTTTTTTTAAGTTTCCTGCAGTTAAAGGTGACAACAGACTGAACCCTGACCCTCCACTCCACATGCAACATTCACCTACCCCTTCTATGGAGTTTGGAATAGTCATGGATGCCAAACTGAATTCAGTATGTATCTCTATTAGCGATGCAACGTCTTGAGGTGCTGTTATTTTTCTGGGGGTTTGAGAGACAAGTGCTGTGTGTGTGTGTGCGCGCGCCTTTTCTTTGATAATGATCCCATTCCTTGCTCTATGTTTTCTTTTTTAACAACTATATTGGGTTGAGGTGCTTACAGTGGTATTGTGTTTCCCCGTCTGCTCTCGAGTTGTTGTTCAAAAGGACCGAGCTGAGCTTGTAGTGCAAGCTGCTGAGGAGGCAGTATTGCTCACTTTAATGGTTTAGTCACTGCTGGTCAATACACACTCTGTCACACACACTTACTGGCCTCACGTTACTGCGGCTGAGTCAGCCAGAACAATAGGCGGCCATCTAGGAGGGGGACAGGTTGGCTGTGATGGTTGTAAACTACTGATCAATTAGAACAGATCTCCAATTAGAACAGAGCTTCAATTAGAACAGATCTTCAGAACCTTCATGTGAGGAAACACGTGACTCATACACCACGACATGAAGACAGGCCAATACCGCATCAATAACCTACGGCCATTAACTAGTCTGTATGGTTTTTTAAGTATGGTTACTGACATTATCAACATCATTATTATTCCAATGATTATACTAAACAATTGGGGGAACCCCCCCCCCTTCTGAGTATTCACAGCTTGCCGCTTCCCGCCAAAGAAGCCTCTGACGGGCCGGGCTTTCCTGTCTTTCTGTCCGATAACAAACCTTTTAAAGGATTCCGGGAACGACTTCCGTAAGCAGACTTACATAGAAATCACTTAAGCGTGAGTCACGGTCAGCCATCGAACTGTTTTCCTCCATATTTCTCTGTTTTATGGAGGTGTACGGCCGCTTTTACATCAATAACGTTTACATCAATAACTCCTGACTGCTTCGTGGCTTTGATTGTTGCCTGGTCAATAATAGACCGGGATGAAACTAGACGGAGTGATCTATACTAAAGTAGATTGTAGATCTAGTGTGGATCCAGATCTATGGCAGATCAACTTACTTGAACCTCTCACTGGAAATCCCAACGTAACATTATTATTTTTAATCTTCCAGGTGTAGCAGGATGACAATATTTCAATGGCTATCAATGTGTGCGTCATCTGTGGAAAAGGAATGCATCAGACAAAATTAGATCATGAACATAGCGCAAATGTGATGAAGTCCAAGAAGCAATGAGTCAGTCAATATGACCAAATAATTTATTTTCCCCATCATAACATAATGTGTCATTAGCTTGGATGTGCATGACACTTGAAACGTCATCCATTTCAGAGGATTTGCTGCCCTCAAGTGGTTAAAGATAGACAATGACAGTACACCGAATGTTTATGGTACATACTCCTAGTGTATCTTTACTATGTGATCCATAAGGTTATCCATCATTTACTGTGGATACTCACTTACGCACGTAGCTCATTTCATACGTCAATCCTGCATTCCATTCCTTTCATTGGCAGTGAAATTGAAGCCATAGTAATTCATTTCCTTGCTAAGATTTTCCTGTAAGACTAGGGAAGTCATTGGTGCCATTGGAGTCAAACAGTGGGATAAAAAGACTGGCCAGTGGCATCCTTAACCCACTTTTGTAGTGTTAATATGATTTAGTATCACTTAGTATGACACTGTGGGCCAGTCACTAATTTTCAGTGGCATTGCCCCAATGTTTTAAATGTTGTCAATAGCTCCTGGAATGTATGTTAGTATTGATCCCCATTTCAGAACAAAGGCAGATAGATACATTCAATATCTGACCTACATGACAACAGTTAAAGACCATCCATTTCAATTCATTTACAGCTGTATTCATGTATAGTGGTAAATAGATTCGTTTTTATACTCCAGTGAGATTCAGTAAAACAAATTGATAAAACATGTTATCCAATCGTAGATACAAATAGGAAATATAACAGACGTATGGTTACAAACTTCTCTTGTTATTATTAGGTTTACTCTAACACAGAAGCCAGGAAAACATGGCTCACTAACAAAGTAAATGAAAGGCTGACAAGCCTATGTTTTGACACATTTATTTATCATGGCATGTCTCCTTATGGTCTGAGAACCAACTGACAACATGAACAGCCTTTGACAAAACAGTTAGCTTTTCAGTTCAAAATGTAGAACCTTTCAAACCGACTAAAACTAATTATGTAAAAAAAGGCATATGTTAAATCTTTATTTGTTATCGAAAACCTTATTATACAGAAAACTTCTCATGTGTATAAGAAAATTACCAAAAATAGCAAATGGCAGGGAGTTTAAAAAGTAATGCAAGACAAACCCAAAGTAGTAACATTTTGTAGGATATTTGCAATACAAAAAGAGTGTTAAATTATTAATGTCTAATCATAAAATTGACAGTGTCTCTAAAACAATAAAATCCAATTACAGCGTAAAAGCACCAAAATCATATTTCCTCTTGTTAAAAAAAAAAAAGTATAAATACTACAAAATGCACATTTCTTTGAAACTATATAGAGTGTTTGCTTAAAGTGCATCAATATATAGTAACAATGTCCCTGGAGTCAACTTCTGGTGAACATATTACACAGTGAGTTAAGATGTTGGACCGTTTTAGTGATTTAGGTATTCATCTTTGTTAGGTCAAGCTAAAGTCCCTCCATGTGTCTGCAAGCAACAAAGAAAGATTTTACTTACTTTATCATCATCACCAACTACATCAATAAAATGTAATTCGGGCAGATTTGCATGGAATTAGATTAACAGGCAACCTCCGAAAAACTGCTGGAACTGGCACCCAGGTAATATCAGTGCCAAATGAGTAAGGACTATATAGTAAGGACTTGTGAGATCTTTCAACTCACCATGGACTTCATCTCACGTCCAGCTCCCTCACCTGGTTTGTACCGTCCTGATTTCTTGCTGTTCTCAACAAATTCCTGGAAAGTGAAAGAAGAGACAGAAAGATGAAGTGCAGTTTAATTTCAGTTTTAATAGGACCAGTTTTTAGCTACCGCAAGTATATGACGCAATATCAACTGTTAGCTACCATTTCCACACTCTACCCCTCCTCTCACCATAAGGGCCTTGTCCATGAAATACTCTTTTCCAGGGCTGCCATCGTTATACTTGTGGTCCACGGCAAAGCAGAGGAAGAGGACGTCTACCACGATCTCAAAGACAGACAGGAAGCAGTGGGCCACCAGGAAGGCGAACAGGCAGACGATGAGGAGGGGCAGGACCCATACGGTGTAGTCCCTCTGGTAGTTCAGAGCCAGCATGCCCACAAAAGCTGTAACTGAAACCACCAGCACCTAAGAGTGCAAGAGTGTACACACAACACGGCTTAGCAACGCAGACAAAGGCCGCGCGGTTCTGAATCCTGGTCCTGGGAAGGGTTTGAAGGGTTAACCAAGGCCTTTGCGGAATAATCACATTAAACATTCCAGTCTATAAACATTTGAGGAAGATACCTTCCCCAGGAACAGGACAAAGTCTCCCACGGTGTTGATAGTGGCCACTCGGAGGGCGTTCTCCACCAGGATGATGAAGGCATCGCGGGCCGAGGTGCAGAAATTGGTGCTGTTGATGGCCGTGGCAGTGTACGCGTTCTGAAAGGCGATACGGACACGTCAGTGCTCTGCGTCTTCTCGGGCCTTCCGCCGCGCGTTGGGCGCACTCTCCCCCGTCGCACCAAGACCACTTACCTGATTCAGGTACGCCAGACACTTCTCAAGACACCACAAGCAGCACACGCAAGCCTTCAGCATGCAGCGAGCGCAGGCGTTTTCCTGTCAAAAACACAGAAAGTCACAAGCTTAGGTTCATCGTCGCAATCATCGCATTTGATATTTTAAAGTTTCTAGTGACGGCCAGCCTATTCCTACTTAATTAATGTCGGACAATTGAGTTCTTGCAACTTTAGATAAGGGTCATCTGCCTTTTGCATAGTTTCATTTCAAAGCCCACCTTTCCTTTGAGCTGGCTGTGTATGTACGTTAGGATGAGGCGTGGGATCTTCACGAGGGTGATGATGAAGGAGCCTTTGGCTATGGTACCCAGGTGGTAGCGAATCACACGCAACATAGACGTAAGAATAGGAGTGAATGACAGCTGCGATTTATTCCTAAAGTTCGCCGTGCAAAAGGAAAGACATGCTTGAAATTAGGAAACAAACCTTACATACAGTATGTTAGCTGTATCAACCCGTTTCCGGGAGAGATGTTCCCCTACCTGGTGAAGTAGTAGGTGACCACAGATCCAGCAATGGTCATCTGCTGGAAGGCTAGTATGAACTCACTGATCCAGATGAGACCCACCGCGTGGTACCACACTGTGAACTCAAGAGGCCCTTTCATGTTATACTCCACCAGATTCGTCACATTGTTGATCATCGGGGTCCCTATGAAAGAACAAAAGCTTGAGTCGGGGCGGTACGTTTCACTGCTGCTCGCAATGAGTCAAGGTTTTGGAGAAAAGCTGAAACGTAAACATCTGTCTGCATCATGCTGTACTGTAGGCAACCTATCTCACTACTTCTGTCTTCAATATTCCCAAATTCCCAGGCTCACCTGGAGAATGACTGACGCTCGCCACATCCAAATATATTAGATTTTAATTGCCTCTATTACTTCATCTATCTATCTATCTATCTATCTATCTATCTATCTATCTATCTATCTATAACACTGTAGTCAGGAGGGGAGAAAATCAAACAGGAGAAAAATCCATTATAGGTTGTGATTAAACTGAATCACTTTTGAGAAAAAAAAGATGTTTGTACATTTTCTAATAGAACATCAGGATGACATTCTGTTTTATTACAGGAATTACAGGAGTGAGTGCAGTGTTCAAGGTCTCTTCTCTAGGAGCACTTAAAGTACATAATTCAGTACTAACACCATCATCAGATCTACATACATACCACAGCATCATCCAAAAAATAGTGAACATGAAAGAAAGAAAGCTATGAATGTCTTTACAAATGACGAGCTTTGTGTTCACTGTTGATGCACTTTAACGCAAACTAGCACTTTGCCAGAGTTAAAGATCTAATGCAGAACAGAGGAGTGGGAGGTAGAGAGAGAAATGATTCTTTGACTGCATCCTCCCACAACAAGGGCCTGGCACAAGATTCCAAATACACGTGGGAGGGTAGTTATGCCACCAAACCAAGACAAAATGTCACAAAATTAATGTCCTAGTTGTTAGATGATAGTAGGAATAATCACGTGAGCAGGATCGCCCTTGAAGACCTCTTTTTGGAGCCAGTACAAACCAAAAGCATTCTGAATGAAGTATTTTGCTCTGTTCGAGCTTCAGACATGATTCATCTGCACTTGATCTTAACTTGTGAGCTCATTGACATAACAAACAGCCAAACACCCAGGACCAGAACTGTTAACCAGCTGTATCTCCTAACCTGCAACCCCGAGGAAGAGGAGCACAGCGATCCAGTAGACCCAGAAGAGCATGAGGCTTAAGAAGGTCCAGAAGGGCTGCAGGACCAGCAGGGGCAGATGAATGAACACTTTACCAGCCACATGGAACAGGGCAATGGTGAGGGCCACACGCTTCCTCAAGAAGAACATCAGGAGCAGGATAATTACCTAGAGAGTCAGAGGAGAGTTTTATATTCATCTAATGAAATCATGTGATATGGAAGCGGTGTAGGGGGACATCATATTTGTGGCGATTTGTTGTCCAGGAAATAAGAGTTATACAAGAAAAAGTTAAAAATTTAACTTTCCCATCAGAGAGGGTCTGCATCCCGAAAGAATCAATCAGTGCTTCATAAAATAGTACAAAACAGATATCGTATGATATTACTCCCTAAAAATATGTATGCTAGCTTGTGTCAAATTACATACACTCCGACATACCGTGAAAACAGTAGCAATGATGGCATACACAAGCAGGGCCTGAACATTGTCCGAGGTCACTTCCTTCCCAAATACTGATTCCGTTTTTTCATTAAGGGCATTTCTGTGGTCAACATACAGCCACCAGAGGACGGCCACCCCACCTGAAACACAGCAATACATTGTATTATACCAGCATATGCTGCTACCTGCTTTAAATTTATTCAAAAATAGGTGAATTGGGAGGGCTAGTGTTAAAAATAAAATAAAAAAGTAGAGTACTTGGCTTTATAAATTTTAACTTAAGGAAGTTACCTATTGAACCCAAGACAACCAGGACCGTCATGATCCATACCAGCACAGTGGAGATGTAACGGATGACCACCATCAGGATCAGGGAGAGAACTGTATCAATGACAGGAAACGGGACATCCTTTAAGCAGGTCACATACAGAACATTACCATGGATACTGTATAAGCTACCAAAATCAAAGGGTGCTGATTGTAAGGAGGGATTTATTTCAAGCCGTCATAAATCATTGCGCATATCTGCGAGTAACATGCAGGTGTTGAAATATTAGACATGGTCCACTCCTCTATATACAATATTACAGAAAAAATGTTTCGATTCCATTTAAACATAAAATATGAAACTGGGAATGACAGTAGTCCATACACAAGTGGTTTGGCTAAAATTGTGGCTGAGGGTAGGGGAAAGCCCATGTGACTGGGCAGCAGTTTATATAACGACTTGCAGTATGACTCATCTAACTCTGAGAAACAACACACTCAACCAGATAGATCAAACAATAGAAATGAAAGACGTATTCTGAAGCTTGTCTGCGATCAGATTTGTGGTTTCTTTGAAATACTAGTTGGTAGAGAGTTAGCAGATCCTAAATCAGCGCCACTGGCGCTTCTATGGTTGTAACCACACAGACATTTCCTGTTATGTTTTTGACGTAAACAACTTCCTGTCTGCGAGCTCCTGCTACAGCCTCAGCAGCAAATATAGCAGTAGAGCGTGAATAGAATAACTAGTGGTTTATAATCTAGTGAAACCAATTCATAACTTCAATTCATATAAAATGTCTACATTTAGGCAGTTATTTTCTGTACCCAAGTATAAGCCAGATGTCAAACACTATACCTAATGCCAACAGACAGAGGCCCATGATGATCTCTTTGCTGGCCAACACCCCAGCGATGACCCTCTGTAGAACGTTATTGTCATTGACGAAGGTGACAAACGCCTGGGCAAGCTCCGCATAGCAGCCGACGTCAACAGGAACACAGCGGTGCAACACTGGGACAGATTTACTACAAAACAGGAAAGAGCAAAACACCATAATTTTGTTATAGTTTGAGGTACTCCTTGGATCAGTGGACTATAGCAAACACTATGTACTTGCAATTTTGTAGGTTCAAGACTTAATCTATGTCAATAACTACCTAAACTAGCATCTATCAATCATAAAATGCTATTAATGGAGATAATAGTGCCGGCATTCAAAACAATGGCACTTGTCAGGATGAAGCCTAATCATTAGCTGCGAGTAAATATCTTGTTTATTGAAATGATTAATCTTTAATCAGCCTAAAGGGATATACTTGATTACCTCGGTGGAACGGGGAGTTTTGGGCATTTACTGAATCTTTCTGGGTGGTTTGGATATCTTGTAGGAGAAATGTCATAGGAACAGAGTTGAGATCCTATTGAAAAGAAGAAAGAAATGAGAATTGGATTCCACCTGTTCCATGGGGCTACCTGACCGGAGCCGTGATTTAATTGAGAGATATGTAAAATATGTATATTCAGTTAAATGTCATCGAGGTATGTAAATGTCAGTAAAGGACAAATTTAAAATAAAAAACAAACAACAAAACTGTAGGTGGCCTTTTCTCTAAAACACTTTACCATCTTACCATTTGTAAGCGCAAATTTCTTTAAGTCGCTGTACGTCTTCAGTTCAGCATCGGGGCACTTGGAGACACACAGGGCTAGTGACTTGATCCTCCTGTTGATGAAGTCGATTTTGCACGGATCTAGAAAGAAGACAAACCTGATGGAAGGAAAAGATACATTTCAGATTCACTAATGGTTCATTATAAATTACACAATCCTTGCCCAACCCCCCCCCCACCACCAACCCACCTCCTTTCATCAAAATCAATCTATTCAGTGTTTACATTACCAATTAGGCATATTTTGTCTGGGTAAAAAGAAAAAAAAATAGAAAGATGGTGACATTTTCCAACATTCAAACAGATCCGTCTTTGTAGCAGAAAAACGCATTTCATTCAAAGCCTCCATGGGCAATCAGCCCATCAAAGAAGCATGACCCATTGTTTCAGTGAAACTGCCTTCAGGCTACAAGTTGACAGAAAGCAACTGGCTAAAATGAGTTATTTAACCACCTGTCTTACAGGTTGGATCAGCTGGAGGAGAATATGTGACAACCCTGACTTCTGCTGACCTGTGTAATACTGAATTATGCTAATGTTTAATATGACTTCGGTGCAATTATATTTAGGCATATTGAAGTAGGTAAAGTCAAAGGGTTGGACAACAGAGACACAACTATGTGCACAACAAGAGAGAGAGAGAGAGCGGTGGACAGACATCTATTTCATATGGTTTCCTTTACAATTACAGGTACAACAAAGCTTTATTTGTAGCAAATTACACCAGATTTGCATCTGAACAGATATTTAATGGTTTCCGCTTCCTATCTCAAGACTACAAGACTAAGTCTGTTTTTAACAAGACAAGAAAGAAAAGTTAAAGGACTTCATTGGATTTTTTAACGAAACACTTTCGAAGTTTGTTACTGCATAATAATGGATAAAAGTAGCTAGAAAATAAGATTGAGTGGAACTCGATCTCCTGTAACATTATAAAGCTGCTGTGTGCGAAATTTTTAAATAACATAAAAAGACTGTGATATGCGACGGTTCAGTGAAATATGATCTTCACAACACTTTGTTGACATTCCCTCTTTTCTAAACTATAGCTGTGTCCCAATTCGAGGGTTAGGTCCTGCGAAGGCTGCATTTCAAGGCCGAATACGTCATAGTGGGTTGTGAAGGCTGTCCCATTTCAGAGGCTCCTCTAAATGGGACCTAAAAATGCAGCTTTCTTTTGCCAGAATGTTGAGTGGTGTATCCCAACATGCATTGCACACTGGTCACCTCAGATTTTTTTTCCTATCAAAATGGAGGCAGGTCCAATGCAAACCACTGAAGGTGAAAATAACTAGCAGTGAATGGGAGTACAGAGTATGACATAACCGGTGAATCCTTCACAGACTGTCTCATTTGGAGGAGTTAGCGCAAATTCAGCCTAGCCTTCTGTCCTCCGTAGGACACACCTATGCGATGCTAGGACTTGGCCCCTGAATTGGGACACAGCTCATGTTTACATTCCCCGGCGTGTGTCTAATCTCCTCCCAAGAATCTGGCCACCTGTAGCATGTGATGTTTTTGATGGACAGGGGAGAGGAGTGATGGAGAGGTGCCACAGGGTGCAAACGGCTTGTTGTGAACTACTGGTAGAGCCAGAACACCACACATAGCAGCTTTAAGTTTTGCAGCATGTCAGACTAACCTGTTGTCTGTCTCGTCCCGGCCACTGAGTTCTATTCCTTCAATCTTGGTGTTCTTCTGACCACAGGTGTTGCCATAGCTGTCATATCCTGATATAAGTCTGGAGGCGGCTCCTGTAATAATGGTGAAGCCACATACACACCCCTGCAAGTGACATAGGTTGGGTTAGCAAATACAGTTTATATGCAAGATCTACAGCAGATTAATGAGCAGATAGCACAATACACACAGAATTATTATTCCCTCATAGTGTGTAATCAATGTGCATTTTTATTTACTTTTAGCCTCCCGCTACAGTGTCAAGACATGTTTTCAATTATTTTCTAACCTTTTCACAGTGCATGAATGCTGTTAATATCTGGACCCACGTTCATAAAGTACAAGTCCCTCAAAAACAAGTTGTACTGATTTATATTGGGATCACTGGATAGACCTACTTTTGCATAATGGTCTTTGGGCACTGCCTAAGTTGAGGCTGTATGTGACGTACAACGTAAACATTGTTACATTTGGTTAACCGTTGAAGCCGACAGGGATCAAATCATTTGACAAGTTGGAACAGGTTAGTTCACTCAAGTGAAAACTCACCATTCCAATGCAAAAAACTGTAAATATGATGAGCCATGGGATGTCCGTGCAGCATCGGTCCTCCAGTGGTTTCCAGTCACGTTTGCTCTGTAAAGCCATAACATGTTTTGAAAGGAAAGACACTTATTTCAATTCTGTCTTTATTTGGACTACAGCGCAGTCCCGTTTCTGAAAACAAAGCTGCAAATTCAACGTAGGCGAATAATGAATCCGCGTATTGTATGTATTTGGCTGATCTCAAACACGTTTAATGAGCACATGTTTTCGATTTGACATCACCCAACTCGGTAGCCATGTTCTATAAATGACCTTTCATCGCGGTTTACTTACCTCTGCACTACTGCAACATCCCATTGTGAACTTCCAACTAAGCGACGACTCGATCTGAAGCAAAAACAAAACTTTAAATCGGCGTTTCTTCGGTCCAACTTTTTCAGCTCGCAGTCATTTCGCTTTGTAACCACCGCTCGTCTAAAACGACTAATTATTTCTATAATATAAATTACGTACAGCGTTACCAGCGTCCCTTCAAATATAGCAACAAAACTTCCAAGAAGTTGGCCACGCCTCCATTGGGGCAGGTAAACGCGGAAGAGGTCAGATTTCAAAAGGCGTCTTGAGACTCGCCCTCAGTAGTAGTTGTGCTGCGCGTGGGTTCCACGCGTTGGGAATTCTGGCGCCGTTTAGTGGAGCGAGGAAGTAACGGACACTTGTACAGCCTTCAAAAAGAAAATCATTTGATTTATGTTGAAGTCGCTGCTGCAACTCTCTAGTCCTGCTAATGATGTTGAACCTAATAAGGTAAGTAGGATAAGCTTAAGATAAAAAAAAAAAGTACCCTATTCCTGATTGGCCACTATACTGTAAGACCAGACTGTGTACCAGAGCCAAATCAACATGTTTTGGAAAGAGCAAATGAGAGGCTAGCCATCTGCTTGAAGGACGTGGTGCTGTACCATACTATTTAGTGCAGTTTTGTCTCCCATTTCTGAAACAAACCGTGGTCAGACTCAGATTAACCAACGTAGTTAAAGATATAAATATCTGACACAAAACACCTGGCACAGATATTGGCTTTTGTCGCCCTCGGCAGTCTGTGTCGTGGTACTGCAACCAGTCAATTCTCCGTGGTGTATCAAGAGCCCAAACAGGTATAAAAAGGATATTAATTTGAGGTCCCAGTCCAGAACATCTCATCTCTGAATTTCTGGGGAAAATATCAGAGATCAAAGATATGGTTTGGTATCATACCAAAATTTGGAAGTTTTAAGTACTTTCCTTTTTTTTTAAATGAGGGGCTTCAGCCTCTGTCTCTGCCTCCTGACTCTCAAAGGCCTTCTTGCTATGATGAAGGTTTCCCTTAGAGGTTTCCTGACCTGTTCACTTCCTGAGTGGGCTGGAATGTCTAGCTTCCTGAAGAAGAGGTGTTTTCCTCCTCTTGTTGCTCTATAAACGTTTCTCCTGGATTGCGTAGGAGACCTGATGGCAAGATAAATATTTAACTGTGGCCATTTTATCCACTTTTCTCCCTATGAAGGCACAATTGAGTACTCATACTTTTGTACATGCTTCCCTGACTAGGTAAAAATTCCTGTGGTCTCAGAGCCTTTACAGAACACTTTTTTTTAATAGCAGATAGATCATACAGACAGGCACACATGCACACGCACACAGATTTTCTAACACTGAGACACATTTCTATGTACCTGACATCAGCCCTTGTAGTGTGGAAATTCAAATAAAAGCAAAAAAGACGAACACAATATGTTAGGAAACTAGAACAAATGGTGGGCAGTTACTGAGAATTGTGTCAACATGTACGTAAGAGAACAATGAGAGATGTTTAGAGAACACATTTGGAACCAAAATGCGAACCTCCAGTGAAGGAACATCATCTGTCCAGAGGTCTCTCATATATCTCTCATGATAAATCAGCTTGTGGTCCCTCGTCTCCTGACTCTCGCTCTCAAGCATTTCCGGCTGTTGCTGCTGTGGCAACTGTGTCCAAGGACAACACAGTTTTCCTGGATCTCCAGTAGAAGTGGCCATGCCAGCACAGCTGATGTCCAGCAGAGTCACGTCACTGGCGCAGTCCACATAAGGTTCAGTCCAAACCTAAGAATCATCCCTCATAAACAAGACAAGACACAAGGTTAAATATAATTTGTCCCAGAGTACAGATTCAAAATCCACATTGTTACACAATCTCAAGGGTAGGAGCAAGAAATCCTGAAAAGGCCTAATTTTATTGTGCACCATCAATGTGATGGCACAATAGCTTCTTTGTAATTCAGTCGACTGTAGTTAAAACAAACCTTTTGCCTTCCAAGATGAGGTGGAGAAGCAGATGCCAATGAAATCAAACATTGGCAATAGCTTTCTGATTCATGCGGCACTGCTCAAGCCAAGTTGTTTTGCATTGGCTAGAAAACCATATATCTAAATTTTAGTTTCAAAAGCTGAATTTCCATATTCACAGGGTCCAATACTAGAGCACTGGTGAAACATCTGCCAGCAGAACCTATCTAAGGTTAAGGGCATATGTGTGAGCCAGGGAATACAAATGAAGCCCAGCTGTTGCCATCATGCCCTGACCCATATGGATCTGTCTGGGATGCAAGTCGTTTTTTAAGCAGGACACGGAGTCGGACAGGCCACTTGGCAGCAACATATTGTGTGTTTGGAATATACATTGCATGGGCAAAAAAAATGGAAACCCCCATATTAAGTCCCTCTAGAGTAAAAGGTACTGGTGGTTCTGTATTGATGTGGGAGGCATTTCCTTGCTTGGAATCAATTCAGTTGGAATAATAGGATTAGGCAAATTCTAATTAAGCAATAGAACACAAGAGGCTGTATATATATATATATATATATATATATATACAGTATATCATCACGCTGTG
>OMKK01029573.1:0-19366 GCA_900302305.1 Polymixia japonica | reverse complement strand
TTTTTTAAAAAGCCCCCCCCCCCCCCCCCCCCTTAAAAAAATTAGATGATTTAGTTATTGCTCAGGTTTCTATTTTCTTTTTGTAGTATTCTTCAAGAATGTGAGTAAACACGTCTTGCTTTGTATGTTTTCAGTGTCATGTGTTTTCTTAAGAATGCCTTTCGAGTTACAAGACGACATATCAAAAAAAGCATGCCTCAGATATAACTGCCAAAACATTACGACAATCTCACTTGGCTCACTGCCAGAGGTCTTACAAACAGCCTGTCTGTTACTAATCAAAACCATTTGGAGGGAGCCTTTCCCAGCTTAGTGAGATAGCGAGCTAAGGCTCAGAGAAAGACAAATAGCCTTAGTAGGGAAAGAGAGAGAACGACTACGAGAGACCAAGGGAGTTGAAAGGAAGCACCGAAAGCAGTGAGAGAGCAAAGAGCAAAGAAGAAGAGGGTGTAAGGAATAGATGAACGCAGCGTGTTTGGGGAACCTGGGAGTTGTGAGACGGGGGTATTGGGCTTGTAGGATGTGACTCAGACTCCCTGTCAAAACTAGCGGGGAGGGAGGTGATGAGGAGGGGATAGAACGGAGGAGAGCAGGGGTGGAGTGGGGGAAACGTAGTCCCTGCCCCTCTTACGCCACCCCGACTGTAGGCATTCAGCGTCAGCAAAAACCCTAATGTGATCAAGATGGAAGCTGTGTGTGGACTTTTCACTGTTCCCCGGCTTTCTGCCTGCCTTTGAGGGCTTCTGTCTTTGCGTCCGTTTTCCAGCAAACATACTACCAGTGATTAATTTGGATCCAGAAAATGGTTCACAGTGACTTAGGAGAAGGATTGGTATTCAAGGAAAGAGTCAAGTCACTTGGATGGATTGGGACTGTTATTTCTTAAAAGTGGATCGATTTCTTTCTGATTAATTAAAAAGGAACTTTAACTGTGTCAGTTATAAAACGCTATCTGTACTCTGAGACTTGTTTTGCAACTGCTGGATCTGCAAGTCTGTTTCTGGAATACTAATCTCCTGAATTCTGACCAGTTTATTTAACATATCACTGCTGGATTATGCTGTAAAACATTTGCTCATCACACGGTTGGAATATTTACAATGAGTAAATACTGGCGCTGTTACTGCCACATGAAATATCGCAAATGTAGCGTGGTGATATCTTTGCGGTGGGTTTGAAGGCAAGTTAAAGGACCACTTGCTTTGGGACGTCTTCATTACTCTTCACAACTTGCCCAGTAACCCGGTGCAATTTCATGTCAGAGGGAGCAGATGGCAGTTGACAACATCCAGCTCTGGTCCTGAGGAAACAAAAGGTTCAAAGTGAAAAAGAAACTGGATTTTAACCTTCCTTTTGGAAGCTTTTAGTTACATGAGAAATTCGTACGGGATAGCAAAATTCCACCAACACATGAACTAACTATGTCCTTTTCATACTCTTGGCACTTATTTGTGAATCCGTCTCGCTGCCATTAATACACAAAAGCATGTCTCTTCTGGTGTAGTTAATAATTTAGTTCGAATAGTCATGGTGTAATAACACTGTAGCTTGCTAATATAGTGAGCTGTTCGTGTAAAATAACTCCTGATAGCCATTAAATGAGCTGATTTTGCAGTTGTTTGTGAGGAGATAAAACCGATTCAGAGATTGGGGAGCTGTCCCCCTGCTGTGCAGATGTTCAGTGCAAATGTTCTCCTGGTCCTTGGCTCAATTATTAGCTCTGTTAGTACAGGCTGTTCACAAAATCGTTCAGCAGCCATATGTAAAATGGTTTCACAGTGACTTTAATTAGGATGTTTTTGCCTCCAGTTGATATGGCATTATCTTAGAAAACCATTGTATCGTAAAACTATCGTGAGCTAGCAATGAAGAATAGTTTTGTGTAGTTATGTTGTTCCTTCATTATTATATGCTCTGGCTGACCTTATCCTCCACAACGGAGGCCAAGTTGGCATGGAGTTTAAGCACGCCGGCCTCCCTGCTTGCTTCATCGTAAAAAATCGCTATGTGACCCTTTGCTTCTGTACGCCTAACTAGCGCACAAACAGCTAGTCTAGACAGGGCATCTTAATGGCTGCATTTTAGTCATCGCCACTTTGCTTTGCATCATGTGATGGGCCCTATGTGTTTTTTTTGCTAATCTTGCCCTTGTGAGAACAGCCTCAGCCAACTCACCAGAATCTGTTCTTTATGGCTGTCGGTCACGTTCTTAGTTGCATCATCTGAATTCTTGGCTGCAGGAGGTTTTGTGGACGTATGGGTATGTACAGTGTGAAGGCTTACCAACTCAGACTTGTTTTAGACAGGTGTGTTTAATGTGCGTTGAAGGTTTATGGTTTGAACTCCTCAAACTGGCTCACTGTCTAAATATGTATAAGAAGTAAACAGGGAACATCTTGCCCTACTTGTTTATGACCCTCATGTTTTAGAATACTAGCCACATTGTAGCTTTTTTTTGTTGGGTTTTCCCAAGATTTTAGGGCAATACAAAACAAAAAAGTCTACTGTTCCAAACTAAGACCATCAAATGTGACTAATTATTTTGTAATGTGGCATCCTGAAAAGCTCTGCTTGAAAAGTCATCAGTTTTCCAAGTCTGCCCAGTTCAACTGGGGATCATGTCAGCTTATATAGACCCAGCTGAGTTTACACTTTCCAGGGAACACTAATGGAACATGATTACGCCCCTCTTAAACCTCCACTCACTATTCCCCAGCTGTTTATTTTCAAACTGTAGCATTACTTGCCAGATTATCATCTGCAAATGCTGTTAACCCCCTAACTTTGAATCTATGAGAACATAAATGACTGTTTCCCACCCCTGCTCTCCCCACTCTCTTCTCTTCTTCTCTTTTCTTCCCTCCTCTTCTCTTCTGTGACAGGAAGCTCAGCAGATCTGGTCCTCCATTCTTGTCTGAGCTGTCTAACACAGCTCTATGGGATAACAGTGGGCGTCTGCCATGCCAGTAGCCATACGGAAAAGAAGTTGGGAGGAGCATGTGACCCACCGGACAGGACTACAGTACAGCTACGATGACCTGGACCTGGTCTGTTGTCATGGGGTCGGCAGTGAAGAGCCCTGGATGGGGTCAGGGGGTTCTAAGCCAGGCCGGAGGGCAAGGTGTGCCTCCATGCCGGAGTGTTGCCACCAGCAACCACCAGATGACCTCGCTCAGACATTAAAGGGTTCAACTTCTGTTATTGTGGATAATCATAACGAATCAGGACATTTGGAAATAGTGGAAGGCAATGGAAGGGTGCCGCTAAATTCTCAGCAGGAGTCGGTGGATGGTTCCCGTGAGGCTGCAGATGTTGACCTCCCTCAAAGGTCACCTGGGCCTGGGCATCTCCAAACCGTAGATATGGAGGAGTCTGGAGAGTCTCACTGTAACTCAAACAGTGGCATGTCTAATGTGAATATTACATGTACAGTTGATAGTCATAATGGGAAAACGACCAATGGTGAAGGTGAGGATGGTACAGAGAGTACCATGAATGCCGACATCTGCAGTGACGATAATGTCTTTACTAGTCCACATATCTCTGGTGAAGAGCAACAATGCATCTCTATCTGTTCGGACAATGGGCCTCCACTGTCTGGTTCTGTTGGTGAGCTGTCTGGCAAACTTCCAAAGCCACAGGAAACAATGGAGAGCCATACAGATGGTTACAGCGGACCTCCTGAATCCTCCGAGGCCACACTAACCCAGTCTCCTTCTACACTACTGGAACCTCAAGCAGACCTCCCAAATGTTGAGGAAGACAAAATCTTCATTACAAGCCACGGTGATGCAAGTGGCACTATAACTGCAGGTGTGCTGGATTGCTCCATTAACCTGATGGAGAATGCTGATGTGATGTCAAATGACAACAAGGTTGTGGAGCTGACTGCGACTCTAGCAGTGGAAGAAGAATGTGACAAAGGAGCAACTGAACACAGGAACGCAGATGCTTCTGACATGTTCGATGGATTAAGTGACTCAGGAACACTAAATGAAAATAAGGGGTCGAACCTTCACTCAGAAGACATTCAAGGACTTGGCAGTCTAGTAGAGCGAGATCATCATAATAATATTAAGCTGATGGATCATACTCATGATTGTGAAATATCCCACCAGACAGTATTGCAATCACAGAATGTTGAAATTGCAGCAATGAACCAAGCACAAGGAAAGGAGAGGGCTCAAGCAGAGGACAATGAGGAAACAACAGAAGTCAATTATGGGGCAACCTCAACATCTGATGTGTTTGTCAAAGTTCAGTGTTGCTCTGAGGAAACAAATGTGCCATCTGAACAACTGGAAATTGGATATTTAAAAGTACACCAAATACAAGCGTTGACAGACACCGTTCCGTGTGCTGACCAAAATATGGTAATGACAACCTCTATAGATCAGCCTTTGGAAAGCATTCAAATAGTATCCAAAGACTTGACTTCTTCTGTGGTGCAAACCATAGATTTTCAGGAACAGGTAGATAATGGGTCTTCCAAACTGGACACTATCCTGGAGGTGAGCCTCTCTGAGGCAGATGACTGCCCTGTACTGCAAACTCAAAAGAATAATGCCTCAAGTTTCGCCCACACTCCAGTGGTTCAGCTCTCCAATATGGCTCATGAAAATACAGCTACTCAACAACACAGCCAAAAGCAGACATCATGTTCTGCAGAAGTCAGTGATGAGCTCTGCCCGGAGGGACTCCATGGCAACCAAGCCCCTGGTCGTTACTTAGGTGAGTCACCTGTCTCTGAGGTGGCAGATGGTCAGAGAGAACACCACAGGCCAGAAGCCACATTCTCTAAAACTGCGGAAATGGAGGAGGCATCACAGACAGTTATTTACAATGACGCTCATGTTGCCAATCCAGTTTTGGATGGGATGAGAGAGCTCGGGGATCAAAAGGAGGACAACATGGTGAAAATGCGCGTGAAAAAGGTAAGGCTAAATGTATCGCATTTAACATATGGGACGTTTCAGTGCTTGTGTTCATTTACATTTCTTTTTGTGTGTTTATGCTGCATCTAGTATAGTAAGTAGGTTAATGCACCGTGCCATAATTATGATATGTTATACTGTATGTTTGCATTTGTCTTTGTATGTGCAGTAATCACAGTCCTGACACTGCAACACTTCAAATGTAGTTCCTTTGTTATATTAACTGACACTTACTGGGCACTACATCATTTTTGTCCCACTCTCTGGTACGCCTCTTGGAAAACAATGACTTCACTCTCACATGCTTGCAGATCTGTGACTGGAGATCTGTAAAATGTTTTCGTCTTTCCCAATCTCTCATTGCAAAACAAGGTCCTATAAGGGCATGGATTCTGTGTGCGTAGGGGGTTTGAAAGCTTACAGTACAGAGTGACACTTGCCTGGATAGCCAAAGCATCGCTGAGGTGAAAATCTTAAACCACTCGCTGTGCCAAATATCTGATTCTATTTACGCTCGGTTAGCCAGTGTGCTAACTTGTTAGGTACAGTAATGAGCAACAAACCTGACATTATTAATAAGCGGTCAGTAGCGGCGTTAGCTTCTTAGGAACAAAATAAACACCAAAGAGCTGACACGTTTAATCACTCATAGTAGTCGTAGTGTTCACCTTTTAGGTGTGACAACAACAGATAGTATTTACAAGCCAGGGCCCATTAAGTAGGCATGTTGTTTGGACAGAGACCGCTAACGGCACCATACTGAGTAATACTGTAATACTTTGTAGCAGGGCTGGGCAGTATATCGTGTTTTCCAGTATGTCGCGATACATTTCACTGACGATATTGAAAACTTCAATATCGAGATATCGTGGTAAGTTTTGTTTTTGTTAATATAATTTTACAACACCGTCGCTCTTAAAAATCCACACTAAACATCCTCTCCCTCTCTCTCCTTTGCTCCAGTTCCCTGCATGTCACGACTCCGCCCACTTGTAGCTTGCGTGTGGTGTGTCGTTCCAAAAAATGTACGCAAGACATTATGTGGATGTGTAGTGTAGAAAAAATATTAAAATATCGTCTCGTATCGAATATCGCCACTGGCTCCAAAAATATTGCGATATCACTTTTCACACAATCGCCCAGCCCTACTTTGTAGTTGTTTATGATCACTTGTAGATAGCAACCCTTACATTGCCTGAGCTGCAAATCCCCTGTAACTAACGGGCAGATACAGTGCACTCTGAGCCACGAAAGTTAGCTGTTGAGGTGGAAACTGGTGAGTGAGTAACACGTGTGACCAGTCTCTCAAAGTGTTTGGATGACACATCACACACTGACATCCCCTGCTGGTGTCTGTGGTTCTGCAAAGCCAGTGAAGTTGCATAATCCCAGGAGATTTAATGTATCACCATTCCATTGTTTAACATAAATCCAATGCTTGCGCAGACATTTGCGAGGCTCTCTCTAGCAATGACGTTTACATTAATATCACGCCGCCAGCCGCCAAAAGATGAGAGGGCCTCTGAGATCACAATCTTGCAGAGACATGGAAAACCTATGTCTATTTATTACCGCTGGCTCCAGTTTCCGTCTCAGGATGACTTAAACTGCGTGAATTTAACACCCCAAAAAGCTCTGCTCCTGGAACTTGAAAAGAGGAGTTTGGCCATAAAAGTGGAAGGCGCCAGGGCGATCCATCCACCATATGGCGATGACTTGACTCCCCAATGCTATGACAGCGCCATAGGGATTCATGTGTATTCATGCTGCATGCAGCCAATTTACTTAGGAAATGGGCTTTGGGGAATGCTTTTCAGCTACGCTCCCGGTCTGAGTACGGGAATTATCCCTAGATCCAACCTATTACAATCTCCTGCGCTACCGGAGCATGCAATGTGTGTGACACTAATGTATCATCTATATATAACCGGCTACATACACCCAGAGGAGACGGGGGAAAGAAATGATTCGTGATTTCGTCCTTGTTTAGCGAACATTGGCAACAGTGACCTGCAGTTGTCTCTTTGACAAGATATTGTACAAAGCCCAGGGTAAATCTGCTGTAGCCCTGTATTATGTCCCCAGGGGATCATGTTGTTGTAGGATCAACTTGTAAAATGAACCCATCTGGCTTGTATAATGGCACAGAGATGGACCTGATAGTGGGCTTTGTTACACTGTTTATTTGTTTTAGCAACAAGGCCTTATCTTGACCTCAGGGCCAGATCGGCTCAGATGTCATTTATCTGCCACCAGACAACTTGGCAACATCATCTCTCTCTCTCTCTCTCTCTCTCTCTCTCTCTCTCTCATTCTCTCTTTCATTAATGAAACTGCTGTATGAAACAGAACACAGCATTGGATGATGTTGTGTGATTCATGCACGTTCTGTTCTGATTGTCAGAAAAAGGCACGGGGAGGAGCAAAGCTCAATGGACAGGTCTGAGGGATGGGACGCAGGCGACAGAGTGTGCGAGAGGGGGATGAGAGAGGAAGATGGGAGCAGGGGAGTGGGAGTTCAACCTAGTGTGGGAACTGTCTCCCGTCTCAAAAAACAGGAAGTGGAAAAGAATGTAAGGGAAACCTCAAAAGATGAGAGGGACCGAGTGAAAAAGGAAACTTCCTGAGAACACCAAAAACCACCAGAATGCCCCCAGAAAACGTTGCCCCCCTGAGTCGTGTGACTTTGCAACGTGCTAGTTCGTGACTGCCGATTGTGTGCTTGTTTTTGCCATCTCGACCCAGCTGCTTTTGTTCATTCAGCAACTTCTCGTAAAGATGCCATTGTTTTACTACGATACAATGTCGCATTGAGATGCTTTGCCAGGGAGACAGAAATGTTGTGATGTGCGCTGCCACTAGCTAGGAATGCCAAGGGAAGCGTCAACGCAAGACACATTTCCATTACAAACACAGCCTCCATGTCTGTTTGCTCTCTCAGCAAATCCAATAGGAATGGCTTTTGACAGGCTAATTGAACGCTAACTGGAAAATAAATGTAAGCACGAGTCACAAGACGTTTTTCGGGGATGGAGTCAGGCAGGCACAGAGCTGGAGCCTAAGCCTGTTCATCACACTGCAGATTTCATCTAGGGTCCATAACACATTAGCATTACTCATAGCTCACTGTGTCATACATACACACCCATTGTAAACTTCTCAAACCACAGCAACTATTTAGCCCCACCTAAATAGGATGTTCTTTGTTCCTCTTATACTTACTGTACCTACATGACACGTGTAGGTTTAGCACTCATTTATCCCCGATATCCCAAAGAAATCTCTCTTAAACATAGGATACCTTCGTAGAGACACAGCACGCTGAAAACAGGCTCGCGTTGAGTTCAACTTGTCAACACGCCTGCATACCTTCAGTATGTACACGCATACAACCACCACAGTGGTTCCGTGTCCTATGAGCTCACTCTATAATAAAGCGTTTAATAGGGTCTGTTAGTGCAGATCGTGACAGGGTTTGTTTGGGACTAATGAGCCCGTCCTTGTGATGTCATCTCTCTGAGTTCATGTTGGGGGAGAGAGAGAGAACCCCACCCAGAGCCAGAACAGAGGGGGGCAGGGAGAAATGGACGAGGAGTACAAGAAGAGGAGTGAGATATCTCACAAGATCGTAAACTTTCAACAAGCGCTGTTTATGCTTTAACGAAACGTGAGTCCGGGTTACCATGCAGAGAAAAAGCTGTAGGCGATGTATAAGGATGAGTTGGACGGTACTTTTGCTTGTCTTACTAGTGATACACCACCTGAGGTCAGTGTAAGACTTGCTACCACAAACAGTGGTAATGTGCATGGGGGGTAATGTAAAGTACTGTACCATAAAGTACTGTGTAAAGTACTGTACCGTAAAGTACTGTACTGTAAAGTACTGTAAGGGCCAGATGAGCAAAAGCAAATGATATTCAAGTGATTGACATTAAATTACATGTGATGTGTGAAAACAAAACAAAATGGCAAGCTGAAGATTGAAGAGGAAATTTGAAAAGTACATTTTCTGAAGAAAATGTGTGGGCTAGCTGAGAGCAGCTGGAGGTGGTTGCTTCAGTTTGGAATTGGCTTGATCAGCCTGAGTATGTCAGCAGCCTGGAAGTTGACAATTTAAAAGGTTTTTGTGGTGAGAAGATTGAGTTCTAAATACAACAGAAGCCTATATGCCAAAACTCAGCAGGCATACGTTCAAACACTAACTGATTTTATATTCCAAAATATGCCTGAGATGCATAGTGTTATGAAATTAGAAATTGAAAAAGCTCACATTGGCTCCCATTCATTCTGCATAAACATTTAAAAGTTTAATTATTCAAAAAACCCGCTAAAAATTAGAATAAAAGAATAAAGTTTGAGATTAAATGAAGCATCAGCTGAAGATGTCACAATTCAGTTAAGCAAATCTGAACATTCAATAATTCATTTAAAGCAGAGCATTTATTTTGAGAAAAAGATGTAGAATAAAAGTTAATTATCTTAAAAAGTACAAAGCCTATCAAGGCTGTCCGTCATTGGACAGCCTTAATGTAGCGGATTGCCACAGGAGGAAAGGACAGAGTGAGATGAGGTCACCTCATGTTGCGTAATCTAGTGCATCCCAGGCCACTATTCAGTCCAAGACCTGTGCTTTGGTCTGTATTGAATTAGGTTGAGACAGATCTCTGGACACCTGTAGACCTTCCAATTGCTTTGTGTCTAGTTTTCCGTTAATGTGTGAGTCAGGACATGAGATCAAGAAATGGATTTGATTCAGACCAAACAGGCCTGCCATTGGTTGCATAATCACCAAGAGAAACTGTATCATCTGTGTTGTAAAGTGTTTTAAACATGACAGTAGGTAGTCCACTCACTAGTATTTATATGATTTATTGGGTGGGGTAAGGGAGACGTATATGTTGTTCCAACCTCGCTTTACTACTATATCTCTTGACAATTGATTGTGGATTTTATGTGAAAGTTGCACAGTGCTAAACGTGAGAGCCACGCTACATGTGAGCTGTACTGTATGTGTTGCAAGGAAAGCTCTTCTCAAATGTCCTTTCTAAAAGTCAAAGTTTTTTTCAGCGCATATTTGAACAACTTCCAGATAGAGATCCATCTCAGAACGAATTGGCCATTTGGTCCACTTGGCAGTACTTTGACCTGCCATGCTGGTCTGCAAGTAGTCAACAGAGCTGATGAATGACTCCACCGTGTGACTTTGCCAGCTGGTGCCAGCTTCTCTCTCTCTTCCCCATGGCCATGACTGATGAAATTATGGAGCTTGTGGGAGGACAACTACTTCCATGAAATGGATAAGGGAAAAAAAAAATCCAAATGGTATTGTGTAAAGTTAAAGGGGACAAAGCGGACTATTGCAAATAGACTTATTTGATAATGATTATTGGTTTACCTCGCCTATTAGTGGCTGGGTAAGTACGTTCAACAGACAACACAAGGCCTCGAATGGCCTTTTGTTTCAGATCAAATGTGAAGCTGGCTTTGAAGTATTTTCAGTTGAAGACAATTTAAAATTGCTTAGACAAAGTCATTCTCATACTGAAGCAATTTTGTGATGCACACCATTACTACTATTTTCTCAGAGCCTTATATAATGTCCCGATCGTTGGACCTATGTAAAAACAGCGTCTTTTTATAGACATTTTGATTTGACTGGTTGGTCTTCTCTTTAAAGCATGATAATTCTCGTCTGGACTCCATGGTACTTCTGCTGATGAAGCTGGACCAGTTGGACCAGGAGATAGAGAACGCCCTCAGCGCTACTTCCTCCATGGACAGCACCCCCACACTCCGCAGACGACAAGTCTTGGTAGAGACCCGCTAGCTTGTTTGAAATCACCTCCTCGCAAGTTTGAAATGAGTCCCACGTTGTTCAAAAATACAAACATATCTCGATCTCATGTTTTTAGTCTTATTCCAAAAATACTTCCTGGTCAGCACAACAATACATACATTATTACCCAAAAGTCAGCTATGTCTTTTTTTCTGTGCAGGAGACAGATTTAGGATCCACACAAGGGGTTGAGGCCTCTCAAAGCACCAACACGCCACATCAACACCAAGGTCCTATTCCTGTGACCTCCACCTCTCCACATGCACCAGCCCTGGGAGCCAAACCTAAGAGCGGGGTAAGTCAGGAACTGTAGTCAAGAGGCGTATTGACACAGACACTGTAGTGATTGCACACAAACACAGTTATCTCTTTCTTCTAGTCCAACCCCCAGTTAGGATTTACAATGAAAAGATGGAGCTGCTAGCCTCACTAAGCCCTTGGCCATTAGGTGACGGCTGACATGGCTGAGCTTGAAACAGGCTGCTGAACTACCTAGATGCTTAACTGACCAACCAGCAAAAGAACCCCAACTTTTTATAACAACCCAACTCCGTGATCGGGGTCGAGTCAAATGGAGAGAGACGCGGTTTACACCCACCGACACCCCCAGTTTATTATATCAGTCTTCATTTAGACTACTTCTAGATTTGTTTGGACTGCACCTAATGTGAGTTTCTTATGAGTGAGTGAGTGTGTGTGTGTGTGTGTGTGTGCGTGTGTTGAAAATATGGATATTTTCATTGTTCAGAAACATGTAACCTAGTCCAGAAACATTCAAAGACACACACACACACACACACACTTTTCACACTCATAGTGACTGTGCGAATTGTAGGAATGTCCCCCAACAGTTAGAGCTTAGCAGAGCAGACATTTAACTCTATAATTAGCTGGTTCCTTGGGTCTGGATCCCCTTCGCCCCAACAAAGGGGTCAAAGGGGGCTCTGAGAGGTGAAAGGACAGGGCAGGGGGGAGATGAGGGACATGGTTCAAGAGAGACTTAATGTCTTCCAACCCCTGACTTGCTCACTTAATGACTTTTTCAGCTCGCCTTCGTCACGGGCAAAGGGAACAAGCCTCAGTAGCAGGTGGTTGGACTGTTCCTTGACGAAGCCTTTGACAGACATTCAGCATTTTTTTGTTTTTAGCAGTTTTCCGACACTTTATCTTATGACGCAATGATGAACACTGCTAAACAAAATGTTGAACAGGATGTTTCTGTTGAAAAACAATTCAGGACAAAACTTCAGGATAACAAGTGTTATCTTGGTAGAACACAACTTTGAAACCTGTGGAGACATCAGAAAAGTCTTCCAGGAAATGGGTATCTCACATTCTTGTGCTATCTGTTCCAATTTCATCTTCACGTTGTTTTGTTCTACTGCGTGCCACGAGATTTCTGCTGTAATATCTTTCTCTCTCTCCACAACTGAGCGGCTTGATTTCTGATGTCTACAATGTATAATGTCTATCGCTGATCAGCTGCCTTTCAGAAGCTTTTTTTGCATAGGTTGGCAAGGATAACTCACTAAGCCTGTGTAAACACAGCTTTTACTGCGCCTAATGAAGAGTGCGCTAACGGGAGGCTTTTACAGTGGAGGCCCTGCGGGGTGATTGATTGAGGCCAAAGAGATGATGACTTTATAAAGAGGGTTCTTAGTGGTTAATAGTTGTAGGGGACTATTCAGTTCTTTCAGACTTAAAGTGTTGTGACGCCCACTTAATCTCTTTAGATAGACAAAACGCTTTGAATGATGCTAGCAGAGCGGCCAGGGGCGTGTGAAGTAGATATACAAGGTTTAGGGTTAAAGTTTCATTCATTTGAAACTGACAGTTGTATTTTATTGGATTTTATTGAGCTGATGTTAAAATTGTGCGATTTTTAACTTGTAAATACAAGTACTACATTAAGTGCTGATTCTCTTTAGTTTCCCTGGCACGCGGGTTGGCGGACACATGTGCGACATTACCATTTTCAGGGGAGAGAAATTAGATTACTCCGTTGCGGAGGCAAATACCATGGAAAGTGGTATGGAATTCCCACTCTGCATTTTCCCATACAATATTCCCAAAGGAGAATGTTTTCTTTTGGGTTCCCACGGTGTGCATGGGATCGCACTTTATAATAGACAAGGTCACCATCCTTTCTCCGTCTCCTCATCCAGCCATTCTACTGTATCCTAAGTTATTGAGACAGAGATTTATAGAAAGAGAGAGAACGGGTAATAGGGTAAAGACTAGATCATCTGCAGACCTTTCATGCCAAATCTGACAACATAGTTGACCCCGCTGACCCTGATCAGCCTCACTTTTATGTGCATGTGTTATCTGAAGCATGTACTGAGGTCAATCCTGAACAGATAATATTAGCAAGTTTACACAAGACAGAAATTAATAAAGATTAATTAAAAATAAAAATGAATAAATAATTTATTAATAAAGTGTATTTATTTTAAGGCTAACATGAACACAAAAGCTACTCTACATAAATCTGTAATTTACAAAAATTAGTTAAAAAACATGATATATGTAGGTATGTTACAACACCCAAAGTACAGAGAGTAGCATCACCATGCTGAAGGTTAATGAGAGGATCTTAATTGATTTACTGGTAGGATGTAAGGTGACATTGATATCAACCGCTTATATAAACGCTTATATATATGCTTATATGTACTTTGAGTTTGTTTAATTAAACTTCATGGCATATATATGGGTTTTCTAAAGGGAACTAAAAAAAAGAAATATTATTCTCATCTCTTGTCCTGGTAATGGCTTAGGCCTGATGTGTGTATTTGTTAGCATGCAAGTGCGTGTGACGTGTGTTTGTGTGTGTGTGTGTGTGTGTGTGTGTTGATGGGGGCTGTATTAGTGAGGTTTGTGGGGATGGATCATTGAGTGTCAATGTGTGTTTGCGTTCCTGCAGCTCTTTGTCAGATTATGTAAGTGTACCAGACAAACAAAGGGAAGAACGGTCTTTGTGATTACTGAGAGACCCTGACAGACACACACACACAGACACACACACACACACACCCCTTCACCAATTGTCCCGTTGAACATTTGTAACCGTCATCCGCACGCAAGCTCATAGTGTTAATCTTTACTTTGCACTGAGAGGCTGTCCTCATCACGCACATAATCACACTGTTCTTTCTTTTTTTACGTAACCCTGATAACTGTTAAGAGGCGGTTTGCGGCTTTGTTGACTCGTCAGGAGTGGGCACTTGCCAGGCATGTGTCACGTACATGCCGTCCTGGACGAGGTGTTGGGTTAGAGTGAACAGATTCTTGGCTCTGTGTGGATCTAGCTGCTGGCTATTGTTAGGCCTGCGGGCAGTATCCCTAGCAGGTGGCTGTTGTTCTTGCATGGAGTGTGTGGCTAGCTTCTAACGGATGTTGTGCCACAGCAGGTGTTTTTTTCCCATTGTGGATTGCTATTCTTTACCCACAGTGTTTTTCTTGGCAGGTTTCTATTACTTGCTCAGTGTAGCAGGTGTCATGTTATGTTGTTTGGTGGCGGATATCCATATGTAACGCTCACATTGATATGTTGCAACAGGTGGGTTCTGTCTGTTGATTTGGTGCTTTGGTATGATTTGTCCTCAGTGTTTTATTATTATTATATGTAATATTATTAAATATTATTACTAATCTATTTAGGATCTAGATTATTACTAAGCATGGTAGTAGAGGTTAATTTGGTTTCATACATACAGTATCATTCGCAGTGACATCCCACAAACCTTAAATTATGTGATGTGTGACAGGTTTTATCTTCTTTATCTGTTCTGTTCTGTGATTGTCTATTTTTAGTGGTCTGTGACCACAGAGGATGTGCCAAGTCAGAGAGGTGGGTGGAGGCCTGACCGCCATTGACCCCTGTCCACGCTGGTCTGAACGTTACAGTCGGAAACAACAGATCAATCACCTTCGACTGTGAGAGTTCCCACCAGCAAGACTGTCAAAATCTCCTGAAAGCCTCCGCCGGTACACAAGGCGCAGACCTTAGCCGTCTGTTAAATTTAGCGAAGGAGTGTTTTATGTGTCATGTATGGTGACAGGGCAGACGCTGCCCTGCACCAAACCTCTCCGTCTTTGGTAAACATTCCATAACAGGGTGACCTTTGACACCTTGTTTGGATCTGCATTCTGTCTCCAGGGCAACGGTGCTCTAAACAAACCATTTTTGGTTTTCAAAACCAGTTTTGTCACTGTTTGACAGGGACTTCCAATCCCCTGGGCTTCCACGTCGGGATTCATAGGGAGTTTGGGGAGATGGACGATTGGTTTGAGGCAGAAAGATTTTTGCTTTATTTATTGTCGGTTTGTTATGTATGTAGTCCTTTATCCGCCTGTAGTTAGGAGGACAATAGCGGCGCTGTGCTGTGCGTGCTAAGGTCACTAGCAGATCGCTGCTCTGTCCTTCCTCTCGGAGTTCCGCTTTGGCAGCCTAACAGTCCCCAAACATCCTTCACATCAACCACACCTATTCAATGCCCAACTCATATAAAAGACCAAATGATACTACTCATTTACGCCTCTTTTGTTTTTCTTTGTCTCTTGCGGGATCGGTATTTTTTTTTTTTTTTCTATTTCCCTTTCTTTTGCCGTCTCCCCTTTGGTCAGTTAGCCACACTATGCTCAGCAGCCATAATTGTGTTTACCTACATTCCACCTAGATGTTTGGAGTAGGCCCTAATGAGTCAACGAGTTATGAAGTCAACCGCTCATTCAGTTTGACAAAGGGTGCCAGTTGTGGCTCTATCCCCGGTCACGGCCGAGCTAGCCAGCTTTCTGTGGTGTCATTGTCCCCAAGGTCACTCCTCTGCTGAGCACAGCTGCAACCAAGTGACAAACACAGACCAGTTGCGGTTAAAAAAGAGGACTAGAAAAAAGCAGAGGTTTGTTTTTGGAACAGGATGTGGAAAATGAACTTCTCCTCAACCCCCACAAGGAAATCTCCTTTTTCCTGGCGATTCAAGGCTATGGCCGTTGCATCAGGCATTCTAAGAACCTGAGAGAGTAGGAGAGGTGGATTCATTCTTTTTGTTTTGTTTGTTTGCTTCAAGTGTATCACCGTATACATGTATATCAGCTTGACCTAATGTGTCATACTGTACACACTGTACACGAATGATATTGCAATCCATTTCCAAATTGAATCTATCATGAGCCCGTTTCACATAGTTCATAAGCCCTCTGTCATTGTTACATCAAAGTGAAGCATTATTAACTACCGAGCCTCTTTTATAAATTAGGTTGACAGACAGTGGCAGGAAGTGAGAGAGTCAATGATCTCTTTACCCTTTGATTGGATGGAAAATGAATGTGGTTGATTAATAGCATGAGGATGTGGTTCATTAATAGCATGATGGGGTTTTGGTAGATTTTTTAATTTAAATGATGGGTAACTTCAGGTGAATGACAATATCAGTTTGCTTTGTTTGTCAGGAGTTGCCAACGATGCCAAACGCAAATGCATTATGTGAAAGAGATGATAAAAACCCTCAGAGAATAGTTGTTGGGTGATGTGACTTGTTGACAGTAAGTCTTTGAGATGACTGTAAAATGCTGGCATCTGGAAACACCCCTGCAGCTTACTGATAATGAATCTCTGTAAATCACAGAAGGAACAAACACACCGAATGCATGCTCAGACACACACGCATCCACACAGAAAACACATACGTTCAAAAACACATACAGACACAGAAACACACACACACACACACACACACACACAAAACACAACTCATGACTGCTGAAACAGGCATGCAGGCACGCACCGTAAAACCAGGTGTGATGCAGGCAACACTTATTCAGGCTTGCGGTTGAGGGTTTTAATTGGACCATTTTATTTGCGTGTGTACTCCCCTTTTTGTGTTGAAAGTGTGCTTCTATTCATGTTTGCAGTGAAGGTTACCTCAGCGTACACCTGAATGTCACACACGCATAATTATAGCGGTTAACCTGCTGCGCCCTCAGATTTGATTTCTTACCAAGGAACATGGCACTCTCATTATAGATGTTTGTGTTTCGTTTAGCGCTGTGCATCTCATTATTCGGCGTGCATATTGGGGAAACTGTAAACATATGTGAAGGCGTCCGCTAACTAGTGGCATTTTGTGTTGAAATTAAGAGGTGCAGCTGCATATTTGGAGAGGGATGGGTCAAACAGAGACCACCGAGCACACCGAGGAAACCACGTGGGCATACAGGCTTGCTTGCATGTAGGTAACAGAGAAGGAACGGTTGAGACAGGAATTAATCTTATCATTAAAAAAAAACAAAAAAACGAGGTTTTACCAGCACACAATGTTCCAACGATTTTGCGTCTTAGACACAGAGGGTCCCGTAGCAAGTGAAGGACACAAGGGTACATCCTTAAGTAAATGGTTGCCAGATTGGGAGACACACCTTTCCTTTCCTTTGGTAAGTCAATAAGACATAGGTCTGCCACAGGGCCACCGTGGGGCCACCAGTCTTCATTACAGGACATTCTAATCCCTGTGTGTTGTCAGTCCACTCTCTGTTTTCACCCACAAAAAATGCCAGCAGCTAATCCGCAGGCTAGCATTGTTAGTGCAGGCGGGATCATAAGGCTTATCCCTATTAACTCCAGTCAATAAGCCACAGAGTCAATCTGCAGAGAAGAAAGAGGAGACAAAAAACTGTTGTAAGTGAAGCTGTAGCTTTTGTCTTTTTAAGTGTTTTTTGTTGTTTTTTTAAACATTTTTTTACCCACAATTGTGCAATATATTGGCAGGCTAATCAAGCAAAAGCCTGTTTTCACCTTTCTAACTGTTTATCTTGCAGAATTGTATGTAGGCTACCTCACATTTCAGGAATTGGCAATATAACATAGCCAGTGGCTTTGGATACTCATTTGGTAGGAATCATTTGTGGGCCCGTTGTTATCACATAAACCATAAAAGGCCAGCCCAGTTTTGAAAGACTGATCCATACTATAGAGATTACCCAGATGTTAAGATCTTTGTGGTCCGTAGGCAGTATTTGCGCACTGGCCATTGGGCCATCTCTTGACGGTGATGTGGATTGCCTTTTGTTTTATTTATTCAAGGTTGAACATTTAATATGATTCATAGTAAGAAACTCTAAATGTTTTTGTTTGGTGCATCATAAGAATAAAAACCAATGTCTTCTATTTCTGTCAAAAAGCCATGTGGGGTTTGCATGCATGCATGGGTGCTTGATACGTTCCAAGGTTAGTGAACTTTTAACTTTTGTTTCTGAAGACAGACCATCTACATTTATATAGAGTATAGAAAGATGGCACACCTGTCAGAACAACTGTAAAAAGAGATCGGGGTCAGCCAGTTAGCTTGTCTCTTGGGGGGACCAGGGCTATGGTCAGACAAGGTAAGAGGCCTTGTCTACTGATGGATTCCAAGGGCCAGCCAACAGTTCACAGTTTATGCTCCAGGGGCCCAGCGCTAAATCCCACCAGACACCATCTGAAACCAGAAGCCTGTTTCTTTGGCTTGCTCTTGTAAACAAAGGCAAAAGTGTGAGTGTGTGTGTGTGTGTCTGGGTGTGTGTCTGTGTGTGTGCCTGTGTGTGTGCCTGTGTGTGTCTGTGTGTGTGTTTGTGTCTGGCTTCAGGGATTAGTGCCTCTCTCTGGCAATTTGAGGAAATTGCAGAGCTCTTATACTCAATATACTGTATATGGCAATTCACAATTCAACCAACAATTCTGACTAAAATGAGTTTTTAATGATATTTTTGTTCCTTATAGCCTGCTGTAGCTCCTTATCCACATTGATGTTATCCCATCTAAAATTCCCCATCTCCATACTGAAGGAAATATTACCCATCTGCATTGCGTTAAAGTACATTGTGAGTTTAAGGCTGAAGAGCTTGAGAACACTGTGTTGATCCTGAAAGTGATTTTACCAGGTTTAACCAAGTTAGAAGAGGTCAGAGGTCAGAGAGCCGTGGTTCTCTCAGAGCTGCTCTACTGACAGTGTATCTGGGACTGACTGTACGGACACAGTGACATTACCCGGCTTGATTGTATAGGAATATACATATACTGTATATCATTACTGTAAGCACTGCACCCACTACTAATGATCACATTGTGGTAAGAGTCCACAAACTGGTTCCCTGGTATCTAGGCTTGTGAGGGTTTATATTCACAGACAGTGTTTGAACTGAATATTCTGTGGGATGGATCTTCCTTTTTACAGTTTTTCTGAATTGCTAAAACACTAAACCCCATTCTCTGAACCAAAAGCTCAGTGGCCTGAACCCATTTATTGAATCGATCACTCTTTTTGCAAAACTCTAAACACATTCTCACTCAATAAAACACATTTTGCACTGTGATGCACTTGTGATGCATAATGGTAACCACAGGCAGCAAAAGTTAAACACAATTAAAGCACAGGTATCATAGCTTAAACACAACGACTCAAAATTGATCACATTTTTTGCTAATGATGTGATGAAACCAATATAAGCCAGTTCAGAGTGCACAGGTTGTTGAAGGTTGAAGGTTCATATCAACAATAGACAGAAACGATCGGAGAGGCAGAGGAAGAGTCGTGTAAGAGGTGGGGGTACGAGGAGG
>OMKK01029571.1:0-33109 GCA_900302305.1 Polymixia japonica | reverse complement strand
ATGTGCGTGTGTGTGTGCGTGTGTGTGTGTCTGATGCAGTTTGGAGAATGGTGTCATATTACAGTTCCAATCACATTATTTCTTCCCTCTAGTAAAGTGATTCTTGCCATGGATTGTGTGTGTGTGTGTGTCTGTGTGTGTGTGTGTGTGTGCGTGTGTGTTTGTGTTTCCCTATCCTAAGTTACAGCATAGCATGAAAATTAAGCTTTCCAAATCTGGTGCTTTGGATTGCTTTTGACAATCAGTGAATCTCATGAACACTCGTCTCTAAGGGACGTTCAAGTGGTTATGTGTTTTTAAGTTTATTTGTGTCCCAGTATATTGAAATGACATGACAACGCCATGTACTGTATGTATTTTAGTCCTGTGCAAAAAATCCGGAATGCGTTAACTAGATTGATTCATATTTCTTAGATCGCAGCTAATATCAAATCTCACATTTATTTCTACTGTTAGTCCTGTCTGTGCTGTCAACACATTTATGAAACAATATCTTTAAGTCCTTGTAAAAAATGAAGCCTCTAAGTAGTCATTATTTGTGATAGTATGATCTAGATACCTAACTAATCATCAAAAGCATTGTAAAATGTGCTATTTAATCTGTTCATGAAAAAAACAAGTGTTTTTTAGCCATATTAGTATCTAGTAGAGTCGAATATCTGATGTTAAGCAGCTATACCAGGAATCTTGATATCACCAACTTGATGGGTTTTTGGGTCAGTGAGCTCTTCGCAGAATAGTTTTCTGCCATATTGTCACCCTGGAAGTAAAGTTTCACAGCTTATTGCGAGTTTAATGAAACATGGCTATGAACAAAAGTAGGACATGATGATATCACAATGGAGAGCTAGAACAAGCGGATGTGAGAATGGGAGTGTAATTGTACTACATCTACTTCTGGTTAGGGTTAGGCTCAGGGTTCCCATGACGACTAGTCTCATGTCGTTGTTTTTTTTGTCTGAAGAAGCCAAGTAACTGACCAAAGGAAACTAGGAGCTCATCTCCTTGAACTGCATAGAACACAAGATCATTGGATTTAATGAATTAGGGTGAAGTTGGTGGGTATGTTATTAAAGTTAAGAGATGTTTGTGTTTGGCGTGGGGGAGAAAGATGAACATTTCTTTGGTTAGACCATAGAACAGGTCAGCCAACTGCCGCTCCCTGTAAGTCTTCTGTAGAGATCGTCTTGGCCTCTGCTGTTCCACTGTATCCTACAGTCCTGATTAATTTCACCCCTTTACCGCATTTGCTACATGTCACTCTTTTGATCTCACTCCGCTACACCCCGCGCTTTCCTTTACTTTTGAGTTTTATTCATTTTTCTCCGGTATGATAGTTGTTATACAGTGTTCAAAATACAAAAAATAATAACATTTCTGCAGTAACACATTGAAATATTATTGCTTACGCAAGCTAACTTGCTTAACTTCAATACCTTAATGGCGGGGTAAGTTGAACAACCGGCTCAACTTATCCCCACTTTTAGTTAACCTTTCGCTAACTTGGTACACCAACACTGATGCACATTTTCAAACTTTGTGTTCAACTGCTTAGATACAGGGGTGGATCAATTTACCCGCTGGTTCATCTTACCCCGCTCTCCCCTATTGATGGTCACGGTTCTTTACAGGATTTACAGTCTGCGAGATTATTGTTTTACACTAATGCTAATCAAAAAAAAAAACATATGATACCATCTGATTTCCGGTGATGCCAAGTGATGCCTTCCCCCACAGCGTTGGCCGACCTTTCCGCAACGCAGGCGAGATCGCACAGAGGGCTCGAGCTTGAACTGGAGTCAGCGGCGAGGGGGAACATTTTACGACGGGCGTGACAAATTTGTAAGGGAACGCTTCCATTCGGATAAAACGGAAGACGGCATTTACCTTTCCCTATCATGGGTCGAACGGACCCACCGAACGCATTCCAGTAAATGCACCCGACATAATTACAGAGCTGCCAGAATGGCTTTCGATATACTTTGCATCCCTGTGGTGCTCAGATGAATGCGGAAGACTCCCTAAAAAAGATACTGACTTTATATGAATTGGTACCTTTTTATATCTTATTTTGTCCTTCTGTCTAATGGCTCGTGGTTTAGAGTGGAGGAGACAATTTATGTGGGAAAAGCAACGCCAGATTTTCTTTTGTTTTCGATAGGCTCGCTCTCTTTTCACAAATGTGGACTAGATGTGACCCCAAAACATGCGAGTAGCTTTTGTACTATAAGTGTCTTTAATCAGCATTGAATTTGAACATGGCTGCGTGTGCCATTCAAATGCTGAAGGTCTTTGTCGGTTATAGTCGTGTGTGTGAGTGTGTGTGTGTGTTTGTGTGTGTGTGTGTGCGTGCGTGCGCGCGTGCGTGTTTGAGTGCGCACGTCCCTCTTTGTGTGACTGTGCATGTGTTTATTCTTTAATTCCTTTTTTCTACAGTATCGTTCGGTTTGTTAAGGGTTGAACAAAGACATTTGTAGGAGCAAAGGAGAAGAAAACAATTAACCTTTTCAGGTTAACCTCAATATATGAAAACAGTCTTTAAACATCTTTAAACCATAAGCCTATAATTATTTTTTCACTTCAGTTTTTCTTTTAATTTTCATTGAAGAATTGAAGTCTATTTAGGACAATGAGTAAATAATGCGTCGTTTGAACAATGTGCAAGTTTGCTGGATTAATAGACCAAGAAATTTAAACAAAAAAATGCTAGAGGACTTGGGGCTTTGTATGAAGAGAAATGGCAGAACATATCAACAAGCAATGCTCGTAGCTTAAGAGCTTCTTCTGAAAAGTCCCACTGAATGGTACGCTTTTCTAGATAATAATAATAATAAATGACACTTATATAGCGCTTTTCGAGTGCTCAAAGACGCTTTACAAAGGAAAAAAAACAAAAACAAAACCAACTTTAATATCAGAAAAGAGAAAAAAAGAGGTGTGAGGGAGAGAAAAAAAACTCAGGGGTTGAAGGCTAGGGTGAAAAGGTGGGTTTTTAGTGCTGTTTTGAATGAAGGCAGAGTGGGAGCCTGGAGGATGTGGCTGGGGAGAGTGTTCCAGAGGGTGGGAGCGGCGACGGAGAAAGCCCGGTCACCCCAGGTCCGGAGCTTGGTCCTGGGGATCCTTAGGCAGTTGGTATCTCCGGACCTGAGGCGTGAGGGGTGGGGAACGTGGCGGGGGAGGAGGTCAGAGAGGAAGGGAGGGACCAGGTTGTTGAGGGCTTTGTAGGTGATGAGTAGTATTTTGTAGATATGATACCAAACAATGCAATGGAGATTATGTGATTTATGTGCACTAAAATGGACGCTTTGGATTATTCAAAAATCAAACTTCTCAATTTAAAAGACTACAACGCTAGTTCATTATATTGGCTAGCGATTGCAGTCATGTACAGTACTGCAGATACAGCAACATCAAAGTCTGAAACTGTAAGATGATCTGCAGTTTAGAGGATACAGGTTCATAAGACTTAGGATTTAAAAATGTATTTAGTTCAGTGGTATGGTTCTGCAAATATCTATTTTAGTCCCAATATTAAATGAAAGTTCTGAAGAGGATTAGAAGTTATAAAAATAACATTTTTACTTCTTACAGGTTTAGGTTAACAGTTAGAATGATTTATTGAAGGAATATGCACATATTTTGGCAGCTATTCACTTTGATCAACCTAACATTGTAACATCGTAAGAGGATTTGTAGCATTTTTTTTTTCCAGCAATCCATTTGCTCCTGGGTAACCACTTTAACGCGCTGCATATTTATTCAGTGGTGAGATAGAAACATCAAAAAAGGGGGGAACTCGACTTAAAATTCGAAACAAAATCATTGCAATCGTTTTATTTATTTTTTACTTGCCATTTATGGCTACCAGAAATGAAATAATATAAACTTCTAAGACCTTTCATCGAAGAGTTCCGTGTTGCAAAGGGTTCTGCATGCAGACATAACACAAAATGACCAAAAAAAAAACTAACAAATGTTCTTATATAGGTTCTTTATGGTTCTTGTATTCCTATAAGTTATACGTCTTTTATCAAAATAAGTTCCTGTCATATCCTGTGAGCCAGTGCATAATTTCCCACCCACAGAACGCTATTATTTCATTTTCAAGTTTTGCTCTAAAGGTATGTTTAATCATTTGGTGTGAAAAGAGTTCTGTTCTGTACTGTCAAAAGGGCATTTTGCAAATTCAGACCTCATTTAATCTGATGTGTACGCGACTTCAAAATGAACAGCCATTGCGAAATAAAAAAAAATAAGAGCCGTTACATTAAATTGCTTTGCAGATAGGCGGCGGTGTGCTTATAGGTTTACAAATGTTCATATATTTCCCGTATTTATCCTGTAGAGTTAAATTGATCAGTTGGGCTACCAAAGCAGCACTGGGACGCTGTTAACATCTTATCAATTGGCAACAAGATAAACGTAATTGTTCAGCATAGATCGTGTTAAACAAAGTACAGACGGACACTATGGTGGGATTTTTTTTTTTTTTTTACTTTGCATTGCCGCAAACTGGATAATCCTGCAGTCGGCAGTTTGTTAAATGCAAGAGCCACTTTCTGGGTTCATCACTGTTTGGAGCAGATTAGTGGAGGGTAGTGGATCTCATATGGCCTGGTCAGAGGCCATCATTGAAGGGCTTAAAGGATTAATGTTGTCCCGCGCTCTCTCTCCGTCCCTCCAATATTCAATCAAACTCTCCCGGCTCTGACAACACGTACAGGACAATTTGTACAAACACACATGTCGTGACTGTAGTTAAAGAATGCACATCTATTTGCTAAACTCCACACAAGTACATGTTATATACCTCTGGCAGATGGTTTGCTCAAAGGATATCTATTGCTCTGGTCTCTCCTGTTTAACACTCACCCTCACCAGTATTACAGTGTAGTGTGGTGCATTGCAGTATAAAGCTATCTGTAGCAACTGAGTCATGATGTAGTAGTGTCCATGGGTTTGAGGAGGAGGGGTCAGAGGCTAAATCCCTGCTTAAAGACACCGTAGTGAGCCTTTTCTATCAACAGACAGGCCATTTCAGTGTATGTGGGATAAGATGTAATTTCCCATCTGCTTTATGGCTATTTCTGATCCCTGGGCTCTTGTCAGCAAACTCCTCAGGACAGATATCATCAGTAATATAAGGAGGACTCTGGCAATAGTTAGGGCCTTAAAAGGCTCTTCACTTCCCCTTCAGTCATGTGGATGGCTTACGGAATGCGAGAGCGCAGGTCACAAGTAAACGTTTCACAAACACTGTATCAAATAGCGCAGATTTAAGTAGCTTAAGACAGCTTCCTCACCGATTTTTGTTGTGTGCGTGCGTGTGCGTGTGTGTCAGTGTGCCTGTGTGTGTGCGTGCGTGTGTGCGTGCGTGGTGGTTTGTTGTGGGGAGAAGGGGTGGTCTGAGGGGTGGGCTTTTGTAAAACCCCAATTATTTTATTGTTTTGTACAGCGGTGTAAAGCACACACACACACACACACACACACACACACACACACACAATCCATAGTATATGTTTGTATAAAAAGTATCAAGTCCATGACATGTTTTGCTGACTTGTCATATATAGGTAGGTAACAGTCATAAATAGGGCCAGGCATTTTTTTTCACATTACATGATCACAATGTAACTAAGGCCTTGGTCATAAATGATACCTAGAGAAAAAAAAAAAAATGCTTATTAGAAGATTTTCTTTTTTTCTTTTTTTTTTTAAAGAAAGACTAGTTTCCCCGCTTAAGTAAAGCGCCGTTGTAAAATGGAATTCCTTTTTTTCAGCCTCATTATGGGCAAACAGAACCTTGGCATGTGTAATGAGTTATGAATACACTCTTGAGAGGAATACAAAACAGAATGAGCCTTAGTCTGGCCAAGAGTGCTATAGTTATAATATAAAACATTAACTTGGCCCCGCTGCATCATCCCAACACATGTTATTGTTGCTGCCAAATGGCAAATCTGAAGTAGAATAACTGTCTGACAAGTTGAGAACATATGCCTAAATCCCATGATATCTTGCGATATTTTCTGTTATAAACAGATGATGATTCTTCTCTGTGGACATTACTGTCTTATAAATGTTGCTTTTGATCATCCCACGAACCTCTGAACTTTCTTTGAATACGACATTTTTATTACCAAACGTGCCGTTGTTGTTATTAAAAATGACGTCTTCCCAAAATGTGCGCTGAACTCGATAATTGCGCGAGCAAATGTGATTTGCGTTTAAAACGTTTTAAATCCTCTGCTTTTTTTTTTTTTTTGAAGGCCACGATCTCCTCTTGAACGTCCTTCGTCTCGCGTCCTAATCCTTCCATCCCTCATTTACCGGACTATCATTTTATCCTCCGCTGTAGCGCCGCAGGCATATGTCTTTCTGACCCAACCGCCAACCGCACTGCTTTAAAAAACCCAGCTGTTTCTCTTTGCCACTTCAACTCGCTCGCTTAAATTCGTACACATCCTCCAAAATTTCATAGCTTGGCGAAAGTCGTGCCTGTGGGTGGATAGCGTTTAAGACAATTAATTGTTTACACGTAGTCACTCAGTGCGCAAGACCCATAACCAGCTGTGTTTCCTCAAGCATGATACATTTCACTTATTAAACACAGTCATTAGTTAGTCAACACTTCTTGGCCTGCCTGGCGAAGAATTAGTGATGACAGTCTCTCCTCCCTGTTCCCTCCCACACACTCAGAACCTCCCACCGTGAGTATCCTCCGGTCTCTCCCTGCTCTGCTCATGGGAAAGTCATATTGATAGTAAAGATTTTGTGGAAACAGCAAAGTTTTGTTTACATTTTTTTCAGATTCACTCGACCAAGCCTGAAAAGCAGAACCTCTTCCAGGACAGACAAAAAAAATAACAACTATCAACTAAATACGCTACCGTACTTTTACAGTGCGTTCAAGAGGTCTGAAAGCCTGTTGAGTTTTTATTTCCTCACACCGCTGCGAATCTGTTTCCAAGAAAACACAGTCAGTCGTTCCGTAACGACTGTCAGCACCTTTTGGTTCCCTCGAGGCGTGTTTTTTTTTTTTTAAAGGCAGAAAGAGTCTGATCACGACTTGGGACGTGAAGTAAAACGCATGCGTTCCCCCGACGAGCAAAAACTTTTGTCTTTGATGTCTGTTCTGCTGACATGAAAAGCTGATATGCGGCCCTGCGATCCAAGAAGGGGAGTGTCCTTCCTCGTGACATTGAGACAACCCAGGGCCTACATAGATCAAACATGGCCCGCCTAAAATAAGACATGTCTAGGTGACCTTTTTTCCCCTCATTCATTTTAAACATACGGCGTTGCGGAGATGTGCTTCTTATTAAAACGTCCCGCAATTTGCTCTAGTTTATGGTTTCGTCCGAGCTGAGCGCGCGACAAAAAGGTAAAAACTCAAGTTGTCGGTTGCTAACAATGGCTTGACAGCGCAGGAGTTTTACTGGAGCGTTGAGTCCCCTTTTAAAAAAAGCAGACTTGATCGGGTGATGCGATGCATGTGTACGCACAAACGCACGCACACACGCGCACACACACACAGGCGCGCGTGCACGGACACGGCAACCCCGCGCTCGTGCAAACGCACACGCACGCGCGCGCGCGCAAACGCATTCTACATGCAAACACACGTTCGCTCTGCTTAATTTTTGTCTCCCAACGTGTTGGTGGAGCATCGCATGCAGCGGTGTTTCTCCTTGGAGTTTCATTTCAGGAATGCAAATGCCTTGGGCCCAGACAGTCAGTGATTTATCTCCTGATTTATCTTTGCACACATCTGCCTGTGCCCTTGGTGCTGCCTGTTGCTCATTCCTCTGTTCTTCCAGCCGACGTTTCTCTCATGGGACCCGGGACTCCCCCGCTTGGCCCTCTCTGCCCCTTACACACACACACACACACACGCTTGTGAACGTGCGCGCGTGTGCACACACGTACGTGCACGTACAGAGAGAGAGAGAGAGAGAGAGAGACAGAATATACCTCTACCCTCGCTGGCACGGCGCTAGATGTTGCTGTCACTTTGCTACTGCCCCGTATTGCCGGGGCCCAATAATTCAGTCCGTTCACGACCGTGCGCAGAGGTTTGTGCACTTTACGGCATCAACAATCTGCACGCTGTCTCTGTTGGACTCAGAATACCGCGGCGGTGCATTACTGGAAGCCATAGAAAGTGACCTGATACCCACACTTGCTTTCTGTCAACAAAGATTACACTCAGAGGAGCACAGTGGGAGTTCCCGAGAAGGCCGACCTGCTGCTTTCTGTCTCACGCGGACAAACAGAGCATGTGCAGGACAGGATAAGGCTTTGTTTTTCTTGTCAGAAACAGGTATGAATAACAGCGGGGCCTGCCACAACACCCCCTGAGCGAAGTTTCATATCTTCACAGCGTTGCCACAAAGTAAACACCGGCAGCGCAATTGCACTACGTTTCCCCGACGCGTCTCGCCGCACACTCGGACGTCCCCTCGTCCTCCTTCGCGCTACGCCCTACACCCTTTCTCCTGAAGCGGCCCACGGTCTGTCTCGATTTCTCATTTCCTAGTGCGGGATTGTGTAGGGGGGCCCCGCGGAGAAACTACCGCCCGGTATGAGGTCAGGTCGTATTTATCTCAGCCTTCTGGGCAGGGAGTTGACATTCGTAAAGGCGTTCTTGCTCCGCCGTTGTAATTGACTCTCCTTGTCTTTTTCGAGGACACCAACAGATATAACTATGTCAGGACACCTCTCGCCTATATATTACCCGTCTCACTGAGGAAGACAACCGGTGAGTTATCATTCTGCATCACCTAAACACAAGATGAGAGACACGGCTGGTCATTGGAAAATGGCAGGATTTCACAAAGGCAATACAAATCTCAGCCAGATTCTTTTTTTTCCTTTTACCTTTCTCTAATGTTCTTTCTTTCTTTCTTTCTTTCTTTCTTTCTTTCTTTCTTTCTTTCAACTTCATAAAGCCTTTGCCCCAAACTATAAAGTACTAGCACTTTAAGTGTAAAGTACTTGTAGATGTCGTACAGTATGTACAGTACGGCCTGTTTTCAACACAAATTGCAAAGGATTCTGGGAATTTCAAATCTACAAATCTAAGGTTTTATCGTACCAGCCCACTGTAAACATTATAGCCACTTTCAAAAAAAAAAAGGGGAAAAAAAACAGGCCAACTGCTCTGATAGGGTTGACATTTGTGGGGCAAAGGCTGCATGCACAGTTTCAGAGGTCATCGGAAAGTAAACGCTTATTAATGGTTACCTTCATGACAACCAGATAAACAGGTCATGGTAATGATTAAGCCAAGGTTGGCCAGGTTATAGGCCATATGTGCACAAAAGCATGTTGGATGAAAGCAGGTTCATGCTGGTGCTAAGGAGCGAATGTAATTGTTTTAGGACTGCGATCTTTGACCTGCGATGTGTGAACGCACCGGTTCTAGAGAGTACCGCTGAAGCGCTTTGGAAAAAAACAGCGGAGGCCGCCGCGCACAGACACTTGGCCGCAGGTACGGCGGTAACGACATAATATACGTCGTTGAAAAGCCCACGTGAATCGCGAGGCGAGCGTTATTGCAGAGAGTCGGTTTGTCGATTGTTCAGAGCGAAAAAGAAAGGAGGGAAAAACCGTTCAAGTTCACAAGGTCATATCCAGCCAAAGGGATTAAGTAAACTAAGCAAAACTACACAAGCTGCAACTTATCAGGGCTGCTTGCATGCCAGGTCTTTTTCTTTTTTTTCTTTCATTATCTCTCTCTCTCTCCTTTCTGAGTGTGACAGAGAGGACTGACAATCCTCAGCAGTGTCAAACATTGGAAAGAACTTCAGTATGCTAAGAATTCGCGGATTTTTCCTTATAGTAAAGAGCAAAAGAGGTTTTGGTTTTGTTAAAGATTAGAAACGCTCTTAATGAAAGGAATTGCATTGCCAACACGCTGGGTCGTGAAGGCAGAGGAGACAAACTATTAAAAACTATTATTTTTTACCAAGCTTGTGTCTTTGTTTATTTTGAATCAATAATTGATTTACTTAACTGAATTGTCACCCTACTGAGAGATGAGTTTAAGACGCCTTCAGCGCTGGTTATTCAGTCACAGTCAGCATCGGTCCATGATGGCCATGTAGGAAATACTGTATGAGCTTAATGCTATTCACCAAACGGGCTCTTGTAAAGATTTTTTTTTTTGTTTATGTTGTTGAAATCTAGAGGTTTTTCCATTATGTTCATACATTCTTTTGGTATCTGAGTAGTATCTTGGACAATGAAGAGCTTACGTCTCCGTGAATTGTTTCAACATGTGGTCACTCATAACCACAATAGTGTTCCACGCATGAATCGTGAATATTTGGCAGCTTTTTACGATACACAATGTCAACGGTTGTTTCGTGTTTGAATTCTTGACATATCTATATAGGAATTTGCTTTCAAGTTTTATTGCTTTTATTTAAATTTCTCATCAGACAGGAATTCAAGTACTGTGTTCACCACTTAACTGAGGTCGTCCAAACTCAGTGTCTAATTGAGCACAGTGGTCGCTGCACATCGTGTTTCTAACAGATGTTAAAATATTATGAGTGTTAAAAATTGCCACAGTAAATTCTCTAGAAGCTACTTTATAGTAAAATCTCTTAATAGTAGTTCTACGTCCCTACAGGTTGCTACCGTCCTTTTATTGATAATGCAAACAATAAAATATTTATGCTTAAGAACGGGACAGGACTACTTCTAAACCCACCTGACTACACAGTATATATACTACTATATAGCCAAAAGCTACGAACATTATATCAAAGAAAAGTATTGCTTTAAATATAATGTTCTTGTTAGTTAATAACGTGCACTTTACTGTGCGTAATGTACTGTACATTGGATGTTGTTATGGTTGGATTAAAGGATAACCGTGGTGAATGAAGTCCAGCAAGCTAGACGGATTTCCTTGAAGTCTTACATTTTACCTATTTTGAAAGAACTTTATGATGGAGAAAGGGCACTCCGGAAAATGGACTTAACATTCAACATGGCCGGACTTAAAATATATACATTAATTTTGGGACATACAGCCAATTGGCTCTCATGTAACCCATGAAATACACAGTGTTTGTATATGATTTTGGGTAGTTTCTCCTTGGTGGGTCCGATCTCAAACTGCGCGGGGAGGCACGCGTCCTTCACGACGATGGATCGCGTCATGAGTCCCTGTTGTTGGTTTGCGTTGTGGCGCACGATGCGGGGATGTGTGCTTTCCCTGTCGGGCTGAGTATACTCTCAGCATGCTGGGGAACACGCTGCAAAATGATGACAATAGCAGTGACACGCTGTGCTGAATGGTTGTACTTCTTAACGCAGGGTATATGCACACGAACAATTTGGGGGGCAGACATGATATAGAGGGGTTTCTTCCCTGTATCTCGGGGGAAACATACATTTGCTACAGTACAATATGGCAATGAGAAGCTTTCTTTCTTTCTTTCTTTCTTTCTTGTGTCCCATGGACAAACGAACATCTAATCGAATGCTGCTACTATGAACATTAGCCTTTTTTCCTAGGATAAAACCAGAAACAAATAAAAATATTGAATAAAAAAAAAAAGTATATCTTAATTTTCCTGAACAAAAAAATTGCTCCACTCACCAAAAAAGGATATGTGACGCTACCAGGTGAGTGATTGTTATCATGATTAACTAAGCGCAGGTTGGAAAATAGGAATGGCTGTGGTGTGCAGAAACTACTTTTTCACTCTTCTATTACGAAGTGGGTCACTACATTGGGCCTCATTACCACCACTGAATCACTACACCAACGGCTCTCTGAAGGTACTGTAATAACCGAACCAGTAAAAGACATATTGGAATCCGGTTCTTCAGTTAATGTTTCGAATGTTTCGAGTATACACTGTACAGCCGCGCTGATGATATTTTAACGACACCAAAACAAGGACTACGGAGCTTCAGCCTAATTTATACTTCATCGCGCGGCCCTTTCAACAAGTGTCACTCAACAAAAATTCAACAGAAAAAAGTATAAATTAGGCTTTAAGCTGGAACTCTTTACCCTTACCCGCTATGAATTTGAGAGCATGGGGCTACCCCAATAGTAACTGTAACGTACATTCAGCTCTCAAATTGAGTTACAGTCGTCATATTTCTTTGAGTGTAGGCGAGAGTAAATTAATAATATGGCGAGCAAATCATATTGTGAGCAAGTGCTGTGGTGTACATTGCCACAAAGTTGCTATCTCACTATCTATGCTAGGTTCCACGACCAAGAGCAGTATCTCATAAAAAACACTGGCCACGCAGCCAAAAGAGGGACGGAGGAATTTAACTGCCAAAAACCTCGCATAAGTGATATAAGTGCGAGAATAGTACAAGTCAATATCACCTCAAGAAAAACTTCAACATTAAAAGGCGAAGAAAAAAGAAAGGTCATCTGGTTTCCATTAAGAAGATAAAATGGCACACTTGGAACCTTTTACTCGCTGCTTTGTTACTGGGGAGGCGTCCATGCTGCTCTCTCCATCATCATCCAGTTGACACAACATTAAAGGCTTCAAACAGCCGCACAGGGTTCCTTAATCAAAAACTAATTGTAATAGATATTCGGGAGTGCTAACACTCTGACCGCTCAGCTGGTGTCAGTGGTCCTAAGCTTGAGATACCGTTAAACACAACAAAGGCACGATAGCTGCAGACAGAGCAGCGCGAGTTTGAAATACAACATGCGGCTGAAATGGCCCCCCGGATGCGCTGATACGATGAACTACGGGCTTCAGTGCAAATCTTCAAGCTTAAATATTTACAAACAAAACAATGGACGTGGAAAATTCCGGAAAGTGCGTGCGACAGTGAAACAGTGAACGCTTAGGCAAGGATGTGCACTAGTAACTTTTCATGTATGTTTTAAGTGACGTTAGCGCGTGCTCAATTAATTAAAGAACTAATTGGAAATTAGGAGCTCTTCAATATTTAGTAATGTTGCTGTAATGTCTGTGTTTTTCTTATGTGCAGTTGTGCGTGTGTGTGTACGGGGGCGGATGCATGCATCACATTATTTAATTTGACAAATTAATTATTTTTAATTTGATTAGTCATTATCATTAGCAATAACTCATGTCCAGCCAATCAAGTTTTTCTCTTGTATATTAACCTTTCAAACACCCTTCCACTTAAGCATATTGAAATTTGCGTCCAAATTCATGAACAAGGTGAATAGGGTTTCTTTGTCAGAATGATCCATAGTTTAATTCCCATCCCCTTGAATGATTGAGTCAGGAATTAGGACTACATATACACTTATCTTCTACGCCATGTCGCTGCCTTTGACAAGGCCCATTCTTTTCCAGTTAGTAAAGCAACCTTTTGATAAACCTGTCCTCAAATGAAGCCTAACCATCTCTGCCATGGAGGTCACCGCTGTAATGGTGGACAGAGTGCTGATAGGACTCCGGGTTTTTTAAAGACGGTTAATAGGCCGGCGGAGTTTTAGTAAGTGGTGATAAAACTGACTGGCAAGTCAACCCGGTTCCATCTGCAATGGCTGAGAGAGGTGTCAATAATGACAACTCATTTATAGTATGTATTAAATTGATGATACGCAGTCGCGCACTATAAACGTATGGATGCACGCACATGCAAAGACTCCAATATGCGCACGCACGCACACACACACACACACACAGCTGTATAGATGGACACAGCAGTTTTACTCCTATCAAGAGTGGTCAGGGGTAAGGATATTCAAAGTCTATATCGTATGTCACTTTGAGCAAAGTCAGTTTTCCCTCACCATAAATGTATGCCTATGCAATGTAATTGTGTGGAAAATGCATGCAGCCTCCACCTAGCATAACCACCCCTGCTGCACTCCCCCGTGGATAACAAATGGGCCTTTTCTCTGGGAATTGAGGCTAAACGATGGTTTCACTTAGAGAGCAAAGTGACTGTCCATCTTCATAACAGTGCTCTCCATCAAAGAGCAATGAATCCCATCCCGTCCCACTGGCTCTGATTAAACGCAGGCAATGGATATCCTCTTTGTGAAGGCCCGCGAAGCCGGGGCCCCCCGTGTCAGCCTTGCACCTGCAACTATCAGCTTCTCCTTCTCTTGTAATAAAAAAAAAAAAAAAAGCCCCACACATCTGGTCAGGGGAGCAGCGCGCTTCTCCTGCGGGGCTGTTCGGCAGGGTCCGTCTGAAAATGACACACCTTCCACTTGATTCAAATTACCTGAGGCGTTTCTTATTGGAGGGGTCACGTGAAAAACCCACATGTCACAAAGTTCACCGGCTGAGGGTCTTTCACCCTTTTTTCCCCCCTGGCCCTTTTTTTTTTTTTTTTTGTTGTAAGATAATATCACGTTTAGGAGGTGCCCCCTTTCATTCTGATACGCTGTTGCGTTATGACAATAATACTTACCTTTTACACGCGTTTCATTGCTATCCGCAATGGCGCGGTTAAATTAACAAAAGACATCTGTGTGGCCGTGGATACGTGTGTTGTACCTTATAGTTCCTGTAGCTATGTGATGGAACGCCGATCCCATATTAGCGACTGTTCAGAGCTGCGCCCTCGTCCAGCTTGAACTAGTCAAACTATGAGGTGAGGGATCCAGCGGTATCTGGTTAAGCCGTGTCATTGCTAGATCAGGTTACCTATCTATCTACAGTATCTATCAAGGGAGAACAGTGACACAGTGTCAAACTAACGGCACATACAGTAACGAGCATCGCAGTAAAGAAGATATAAACTGAATACGAAGTGCCGTTGCTAATACTACGCCATGTACAACATAACCGGGCGCGTGTTCTTTACCTAGTCTGAAAAAGGTGTTTCGTATTGCGCGGGTATACCGCAGCGATGCGTCGCATTAGTTTACGAAGTTGATCAAGAGAGATACTGAATTTAACGCCAACCGGTTGAATCCTCTGTGTGCCTCTGTGTGTCTCTGCCACTGAGGTATCAGAATGTGCACAGAGGTACTGTATTGTTCATACATTAGCTAATGTCATTATCTTGTCTGTGAAGTCTAAAGGGCTAATCTCATGTTATAGGATTTGCAGCCGCCTAGACTGATCTCATAGGGTAAACTGTTGGCACTGTGACAGAGGCTTAGACAACAGGGCTGAATCACCAAGCTCTGGTATCAATATACCGACGGCAACCTTACCTTTGTGGCTATAAGGAAGCCTGTCAAACACGGTGGAAGGGGACACATGCAAATGTGGCCGCTCTTTACACGCGTTTCCAAGTTGAATTACACTTTATTCACATGTGTTTGGGGGTTGTGTTTTTTTTTTGGCAGCTGCTCCACATCATGTTCACTGACTTTGAATTGAAATAAAGTTTGAACATTTGATATCGCTAATGCTGTCAAAGCATAGCTAAACCTTGTGAGGTTGTTTAATAGTAGCTAGTTAAAGAGAATTACTTAGGACAATATCAAAATGAAAAGCGTTGTTTAGTTTTCATCTTTATTGAGGTCAACGGGAGCTGCAAGGTAAGCATAACTGCTTTTACGATGACATGTAATCGGATCGAACCGAATTAACAATAGTTTGTATAAAAGATACAGATACAAGTCAATCATTCTCCTTTTCCTGCATTGTTGTAACAGCAGCGTGCTCCTTTTAATACGCATAATGCATTCTCACTTTATTTTCACAAATTGATACTGGCCAAAATTAGCTCAAATCTGCTTACTTAGATGGGGTGGCAACAGGCTCTGAGCTAGCGTGACAACTTAGTTAGCTAATACACTCTTTACTTATAACCAGTAATTTCATTAAGTGAGCCTATCGGTGATCCACCTCAGTGTTCAAACGCTACGTGATACCTAATAGAGTTGACACTATAAATCACAACTTTAACTTTTCTATTATGTAAGTCTTCGAAGCACCAAATTCCTTTAATGTGTACATGTATGTGGTGATTTTGTTCTAAGTGACACGTTTTCAGCCAACTGCAAGTGAGACAGGAAGAAGGAAAGATGTCCAAACAAAACTGTTTAGCATTGTTCATAGAGTTTACTGAGTAGTGGGACTAGCGGGTTAAATAAAGGTTAAATGAAAAAATATCTATTTTACAGTTACTGTTATACCATTTGGAGTTCTTGTGTTTATTTCTCCTCTTTAATCTAGGCTTTAGATACTGTGGGAAAGCAATGTCACAAAAGTGGGAAATGCTTCCTTAAACCGGCCTTAAGATGTGTATCTTTTTTGGCAACCGTTCGATGGGGATCAGCTATTGAGTTTATCTTTCCCCGGAGCTTCTTTTGATTTTATTAGTCCCTCAATGCCCATTTGCCTTATTTGTTAACATGCTGGGTCACCTGTCTCACAGCTGTCCGTGTTGACTGGATCTGCCTTTTCATCTTCGAGAGCTACCTGCCATAATGACCCTGTAATAAAGTGTCATTATCTATCCACCCAGTCTAGTGTGCCGTGCACAAAAGCCACTGGAGGAATCCAGGCCCTGTCTAATTCATTTCTGCTGGGTATAAATGTCAGCGTCCTTTTGTGAGGATTACAGACATTCCCACATCAGGGCCGGGCTGATTGTTCTATATGGAATGGTGGGAGTAGAATAGAGCATTTGATTTCAGATAATGTAGAACAAGACAAATGCCACTGGACTGGCAGGGGCTTTTTGTCAATGCCTGACTGTAGCTAGAGACTTGAACATGAGACTATGACTATGACAGTGTGAGCTTGAAGAGATGAGAATGACACAGCGGTGTGGATTACACAGACCGTTATTACAATTTGTCAGGTTTTATGATGTCTGTGACAGCCGGACCTTATCTCCTTAACCTTTTATATTCCAACTCATTGTTCCGTCCAAAGCCATCTGAGGTCCTAATTTGTCACCTTGTACATCATTTTACTTGCTTGGGCTGTATTTAAAGGCGCGTGTGAATTCGTATTAAGTAAGAAAAAGTTAAATGCTAGCTAACGCTAAGATTCAACAAAAGTCCTAACGGAAATCACCCGGCTGAGTCTGACTGGGACATGTTTCCCCCTCGGCCTCGTGAAACCCGTGTATAATTTTAGTCGGGAAATAAAGCTGTTTTTGTTTTTCCTTAAAAGCGTTCAGACATTTTACATTAGGAGATGTTTGACATGAAGCTTTTCTTCAAACAGCAGTATCAAAATAACTTCAACTCCAAGCCACATGCCAGTGGATTTCCCCGATTAAAACAAGCTGGAAGCGAATAAAGAATTAGCGAGCCTTTAAATATGACTTTTTTAATGATCACTTGTTTATTGAACTTGTTTAATATCGTGTTCGGTAATTGGTCTATTGATTGTTAATGTCATCGTGATTTAGTAAAGATGCTGTCATTTGGCAGTTACATCAATTCAAGGGTCCCATTGTCCATTCATCAGCACCCCTGATTGGGCCCATGTCGTGGTTAGCTGCAGGCCCACCAGATAAAGATCACTGAATGATTGGGCACACACATTCTTAACATGGCTGACCCGTGACATCTCAGAGGCAGGCAGGGAGCCTGTCATTATGTGCACAATGCGCTGCTTTCTTCCCTCTTATCTATACTGATGACATTGAGAGTTTTTGCATTAACTCATTAATGACAAGACTCATCATTAAAGGCATCAAGGAACACCGGCGTGGCGCGGCAGCGGCAGCGGCGCTGGTCTGCCCGGCGCGTGCAGGAATCTGTCCGAAGGCGCACAACGGCGCTCTAGCAGCGACGGTCTATTAACGGATCTTGGCTAGGTAAATAAAGTGACGCTCTCAAGAGGTGTTTTTTAATGTTATAAACTACAGAGTGCATAGTGTTTTCGCAGTGGCTGTTTACATGAACAACAATGTTAAATGGTGTGCGTGTGTGTGCGTGCGTGCGCGCGCACAGATAAACGCACGCAGGACGGGAGTGCTACTGGAAGCACAAACGTGTTGATACTGTCATTTCAACAGATCGGTCACGGCAGCCTTTTCTCTGCGTTGTTTATTGTTATGTCACCACAATTACAAGAGGCGGGAGAGAAGGGGAAAAAAATGTTTGCGAAAGATTGATAGCTTCGGTCTTTGGTTCAATTGTAAATTATAATGCAAGTCCCTCTGGGATACAAGGGCTCTATTTGTGATTAAGAAAGAGGCACCATAATAGACTGATGGTAGAAAAGTTTGCTCCCTCTTACAAACAGGCAATTAGCTTGATGAAATGTACATTACTTTTTTTAGCAGCCTGGTTAAGTGAACCAATATTATAATGAGCTGCCTGATAGTTTATGATATTCTTTTCACCTTGAGCTGTACACAATATGGTGTTAAAATATGCTTCATCCTTTTCCTGCGTTACAACGTCGGCAGAAGCCCTTCACCAATACAGTAGGCTGTGTGCAGTACAGTTTGAAGTGCAGAAAACACACAAAGAGGTGCTGATATTATGTAACAAGGATTGCGTTGGCAGGCAGCGCGCGCAGAGACAAATAAACTCCAACGGGTCCATGAGTAGCATGATGCAGGCACCTAAAAAAAAAACATTTTGTTGCTGAGAATCTGCCTTCAATACCTTAAAGGTGCTAACGGTAAGGTCGGCACACAACTGGCGTTGTTTAGGTAACTGACTAACTGACTAACCCTAACTATAATAACAAACCAAAACGAGGGGCAGAGTGTTCCGGCTTGCGCGGGCTGGGGGGAGGATCTGTTTGACGGACCATCAAAGCAAAACAAAGACCAGAAAGTAGAAGGGAAACGGCACCACTGAGGCACAATCAAAACAGAGAGCGGAAGCTTTCGGATCATCACCATTACACCATATCTTACGACACAATGTTGCAATTCGACTTTTTATTTGAACACATTGCTGACGGCACCTTTAGTTTACAGCAAGACTTTGTTTTGTTTTGCTATGTATATTATTTAGAACTAATGTTTCATAGAAGAAAGGTTATTCTCCCGTATACAAAGTAAGATGCATTATGGTAACATTGGCATCCCGGTTCTATAAAACCTTATAGCCTAGAACTGTGCCCTTCTAATCCCTGGAATACATCCTGGTCACACCCTTCTCAACAGACCAAGCTTTGCTAATGTTCCATTCATAAAGGAGAATCTAGATCAAAAAAGGAGCCAAGTGGTTTAGTTAACACTCTGTTCCTGTCTAGTGATCTTCTGAAAAGATAAAAATCCTGTTTAGACCGAAATTGTATAAAGGATTATTTCTTAAACAAATAACTTACAATAACAATTAAACGTTACATTTTAGTTTCAACAACCATATTCAATTTACTCTCAGTCAAATAAAAATGGGAAATTAAAATAAAAATAAAAATAAAAATCCTACAATGAGGTAGGTAGATATCAATGCTTGGTTTGAAATGTATTTGTGTAGACTATTAATGTTGTGTGTAGGATATCATGCGAATGAATGTGTTATAAACTGATTCATATATGTGAACTTGTTCACAATTCAATCACATTTGAAGAGCTATGAGGTGCAAACCTATAGTAGCCTAGGGCCGATAGGAGGTGCAAACAAACAGGCCTCGGTCTAAAAGCAAAATATCTAAACAAAACAACAATGAAATACCATCTTCTGGTGGATACATGGCCAAAGGCAAGACATGAGTACCGAGCATGTTTGAGATGTGATTTTACCAAAGTAAAGTCGAACTGAAGCTTCAGTATGTCTGGTATATCAATCTGTTCAAGCCCTAACCCTAATTCTACCTACCCAATAGTCTACTGAGGGGTAAATGCAGATATAAATTGTATACCCACTGCTTTCGCTGGGCATAATGCAGCATAGCCACCAATTAGCCTAATTAGCATTGACTCGTATTTGATGGTGTGGCCGCAGTATGCCCACCTCCTGGTCACAGTGTACCTACCTCCTCAAGCCAAGGCCATGCCAAGTCAATTAGTAGTCCAATAGGCGCCAACTGTGAGTCCGTCTTCTTGGCTGCAAGGGATTGATTTATTTTTCGACTCTATTGAAATTTTACCTCGCGAGACAGACGAGACCTCTCAAGTTTATCACAGCGTAAGACGCGTCTGGCCACCCGCTCTTTGACAACAACTCTGCCCAAGGGCGCGCATGTTGGTATGTCAGCCGTTGCCATGGAAATCGCTCTATGTTTTAAGATATTTTTCATCGAGAAGTAGTGACGCCCAGCAAGTAGTTCTTGCCTTGCTAGCAGCTAGTGTTAACAATTTGCTAGTAAGTCATATTTTGCATTTATGCCTTCCAATTCTGCCCATGACCAGTTGCTATGGCTGCATTGAAAGAGTCCTCTATAGCACTCATTGTGGTTTGCGGTTCTGCTGCACCTGTTGCTTGCACCACCAACAGAAGATCATCCACCAAAGCTGATTAGGCCAAAATGGCCTGGCCTCATTTCTAACCTTCAATGAAAACGTTTCTTTTTATCCACCTGCGCTCATCTCTTTAACTGTCCGCAGTGCCTGTCGAACTACAGGTTATTTTTGAATGGCCCACCTAACTAGCTATTTAAACACTGAAGCCTTGATTTTGTTGGAGATTGTGTTGTCTTTTTCCTCCTTAATTAGGTAAGTTTATTGCCATAATTTTATATATAGAATGTTATACAAAACAAGCTGTAGCGCAAAAATAACTTCCAGAAGTGCACAGCGTCACACACTGCGTCGTTTAGACTAATCCACTAGGGGCCAGCTGTGTAGGTTGAGTGCTGGTTTTAATGTCATCCAACAAAACGTGTTTTAGAAAGGTAATTTCTAGGTAAAGAACCCATATATTATCCGTGCCTCAAATCCCTTCCTCCACGATGCCTTTTTCATTTAAGCGTCATTTAGTAAAAGTAAAAACAGCTAGACGTAATGACACACACCAAAAAAATAAAACATGGGCTCATTCATCAAGGCATGAACCCGCGGAACTCATCTCCAGAAGAGGGGACCGTAAAGTCAATTCACCCACCGCCCAGCGAGACATATTGCCACTAAGTTCAGTGCATATTGTACAGGCTTCTACTATGCTTACGTGGCCCTACTACATACAGTCTACACAACACAATACACGTAAAACAACGCTAATATAGAAAATGAATAACACTTGCTTTAGTTAGTCATTTTGTTGCACAAATTCGTTGGCCACAGCGGTTTGTGTCATATTCACTCCGGCAAGAGCCTCCGTGTGCGTACGGCTGCACATCTAATCGTTAAGCCTTCTCTGTGTCATAGTCAGTTACAGGTTTATGTCGTTTTCATGCTTCCTAGCTGCCTTTGCTATCCCCCAGAGTTTGAATCGTTTTTCTCCCGTTGTGTTACGTGGAGCTGACGGGTAAGTTTGGAATTGATGCGTGCAGTTAACCAATGGAGTTGACTCACTTAAAAACTGAAAAAGAAAAAAGATTGGTGTGTAGAAAAACAAAGTAAACCACCTAATTAAGCTAACGGTATGTGAAACGTAATAATACGAAAATAGAATGCGTATCATTATTAGGCACTGCACTGAAATGTATCATAACTTGTTGGAATTAACACGTTACTTCTTTTTAACAGGTTACTTTAAAGTGGCAATCTCGACGATCTCCGTTTCATTCTCTTTGGCGGCACCTATGGCAAAAAGCAGTAATTACAGGTGTGTTTTTGGACCTCACTTCCCAGAGATCCATGCGGTGTCGCCTGTGTGACGTCAGTCAGTTGACACTGAATTTGCTTCTTTTTCTTGCGCCTGGATTTGCAGTTGTTTTTGAAGTTTCGTCGTCAGCAGTCGTCGATCTTTTCTTTGTTCGTTCGGCCACAGTAACCGTTTACTCGCAACGCTAGCAGAGACTGGAAAAAACAGTACGCCACTTCACATCACTAACTGCGCCGCTTGTGATTTGAATGCGTGGCGGGAACGTCGCCACAGACACCCTGTTCTTAATACTCATAATGCTGCAAATGCAAGGGCTTTCATCGGTGGGCCGTAGGCTCAATCACCATTGTGTTACCTCGTTCAGCGATAGGTAGTGACTTAACACATTTATTTAAATGAAAATCTTCGGAGATCTTCGAGATTGCCACTTTAAGTTCTATATTTTTAAGATTTTTCTCCTCAAATTGTCAGACTATGCTTCTATAATGCACATTGCATACAGTAGGTGGCCCCACTCTTCTGCAGCCCCATGCATCAAGCTACTGTGAAAAAGAGTGCAGAAAATATCGTGGTAATGATCCTAAGACACTTAACACATCTGATTCATGAGACTTTCTCAAAAAAATGGGCACAAATAACATTGTTGATTGATAAATCAGATGCTGCCACTGATTGATCCCCCTGTGCAAACAATTAAATATACACATATCACATAAGGCTTGGCACAGCAAAATGTACATACTTGCAAGCTACAGAACGGAGAATAGAAAGTAGGTCTAAGAAGAAAACATTCTCAGATGCAGTAGTTGATATTATGGTTGCAGAGATTGCCGCCAAGAGGATTGTTTTGTTTGGCAGGCTTTATACGTGGGATCAGAGGCTGACATAAAAACAACATTTGGAAAGAAAGTATGCTTTGTCATATAACATGAAGAAATTGTTTGATATTTTGTCAGTCTAATAGTTACTCCATACGCAACACAACTATATAGTTCCTTGAAATGAGCGTACACATTTTCCGACTGAACTTGAGATTGATCTAGCCGATGGCTAAGGTTTTGAACTCCATCTGCGCCGTTAATCTTTGACCGATTTGTATAATATTCAGTGGTGCGGGTCCATGGCTGACTGTCAAGCTAACCACCAAGTTTGAGCCAAATCGGAAAGGAAAAAGGGGTGAGTTAATGGGTGAGACAGGCACACAGACCAAGCGAAAAACAATATCTCATTTTGTATGCTTGCGCATGCACAGGTGACCAAATGTGAAATGATGCCAGTTCAGTTGTATGCATTACAGAATAACTAGAATTATGTTAAATTGGCAATAGCCCTCACGCCACTTTCACAGTTTGTTTTGTGTCTCCTAAGGCTTGGCTGGCAAAAGCATAATGGACTGAGTACAACAAACAACCAACATTTGTCAGATTATAATAATTCAGTTTTGAATGGCTAACACAATGTTAGAACAGTTGTTTATCATCCTTAGAGCTTTTTGGGGACTGATGAAATTGCTTACATGTTAAAGACAAACTAAAATAACTTTGTGTACAAGTTACCTTTGAAACCGACCACCAGAAAGAGTACCTAGAGAAAATGATGTGCTGTTTTGAATAACATTTCTCTGAACTCATTAATGATTCAATTCTTCATTGATGATGACAAATTGTCCTAGTAAACCTAAATCTACACCATGAAAAATCAATGGCTAGCTTGCATTAACACAAGGCCTCTTTATGTGAAATGTTGTCGTATGCTATATGTTAAAAGCACACAGTGTTATACTGTTTGCTATATATTATAAGCACATAATGTTGTACCTTTTACAATTTACCAGAAAGTGTCCATTGCATGATGGCTTATGTAACAGATAGTGCCGAGAAGCAATTTTAAACACAATCTATTTCTTTGTTTAGTTATAAGATATGCCCTCTGCCTACGGGAGATTTTGCTAGCCTCCTTGCTGCTAATTAGCCTAGTTCTGCTAAAGCACCTTATGCCTTAAAATACACTGATGAGTGCTTGTGAATATTGAACTATCCCCTAAAGATATAAACAAAAGCCATGAAACCAATCATTATTGTTGCGCTGTTCAGCTTGGAACAGCATTATTGATGATAGATTGATCAAAATTAGCTTCATATCCAAATTTTGCATAAAGCTCTGAACCAGGAAGTGTACCCTTCTTTGCAAAGAAATATCCTGGTACTTTCAGTATTTGTATGACACTATAGACCATGGTGCACAAACTCTTTAGCATTGGGAAAAGGTTCAGCAATGTTCAGCAATACAGGCTGAATTGTCCTAAAGCAACGTTCTCATTCTCTGCTAATTCTGAGGTTGTCTGAATGTTGAATGGGTTTTTGAAAAGTTCATCAAATAAAAACAAGTGGTTCAAACAAAGTCAAAACTATTAACTAACTATTAATATATATTATTTCTACAGTCATGGGCAGTTAGATCAACATTATTGAACATGAACAACTATATGTCATATCAACTATATAACATATAACATGTTTCTGTGCTCAACTCAGCAACAAGCCACTTCCATTTGCATTGCTCATCTTAGTGGCCAAACTAGAACACTACATATTGAAGCTGTCATCGGAAGACCCTAGAAAACGTGTGCAAATACTTACTCGTGTCTGCATCAAATACAGACTTTTGCGATTGTTCAGTGCTGTTTTTTTTTCTATTCACTCATTGTGCTTGTGTGTTTGGTACTATGATGGTCACACGCCTACAGGGGATTGCACCTATGATTGTTGAAAAGCAGACAACACGATGGATGAAGAGGGCCCATATCTACAGACGGCACAGTTCTATGATCAAGGCCCCATCCGTGCAGAAATGCACAATGATTTCTAGTCACCGTCCATGTCCCCTGCGCCACCTCCTATGGTGACCCGTTGAAAACTTGAGCACATTAATGCCAAGACACATCTTAATAGCTTAGTAGTGGAAAGTCTTTAAATCGCATTTCAATTCTTCAGAGACCAATCATTTGTCAGTCTTTCAGTCTAATTAATTTCCTTCATTTCCTGCAAGTGTTTGTGACTCAGCAGTTCATATCCTTCTTGATATATTTTGCATTTATTCATGCAGATTTCTTACATCAGGCAACCAATGGGAGCGCATATTGTTGGGTGTAGGTGTGTAAGAAAAGGCACATACGAATTTACTTAAACCAGAGTCAGAATCTCCTCGATAAAATGCGCAGGTGGGCCTTGATTTACCTATTCATCACCTCTAATGTGCATCTTGTTGTAGCCCTGCGTTTGCAGCACTCACACAAAGCAACGCATTATAATAGAGGGAATATTTTCAGTTACTTAGCGCCATTGATTGGCTCAATCTGCTGGGTTTGGGAATACAAATTGTTAAAAGTGCATCATTTAATAATTTACTGTGGGTAAATCTAGTTTTGGAAAATTTTGTTATGTGTTTTTGGTTTTACCAAATGTGTTCACAATTGACACATATACTTCTTAATCCTATGAATGACACTGAATGAATTGTAAAAAATTTACTTTCTGTCTTGCTATCAGGAAACTTACCTCAATTTTTTGTATCGTAAATATACCATAATTGTAACAGTATAAAAATACAGTCATGTAGTTACGAATGCCAGTTTCTCATTTCTAAGGAGTGGGATGTAAAGATGGTTGTATAGCCTGTAATTCATTGTGAACTTTCATTGTGCATTCTCTTGGATTAATTCAGAATAATCATAAATCCTGCATTGCTCGTGTAGTTCGGCACAACCATCGGAAACACAGGAGTTGCAGTCGGCAGAGTGCGTTCTTAACCTGGACATCCATTGCAATATGCTTTAAGGAACAATATCAGTTAGAATGAAAAAGGGTACATCTCTTATTTGCTGCTCTTACATATTACTGAAAACTGGTGAAAGTTAGAAAAACGATTATAACGTCATTTGAGCACATACTGTGGTAAAACATGAAGAAGGGGAAAGCAGGCACAAACACACTGAAGTAAGTTATCTTAAAGAGTTTATTTTGTACGGATGTAACAGTAGTAACGCAGCAGTCTGTTGCTGTTCACCACATACGATCATAGTTCACGTTATACAGTTGTTAAAAAAAAAAAAAACATCACTGATCGTTACAAAGCGTATGGCTACCGTTGTTACCAGGAAATCTTTGTGATTGACTGAAATTTAACATATAAAATTTGAGATTAATTTACCTGCGATGGAAAGCTCAGGTAAAAGCTGCTCTACATCAGCTTAATTAAATTGTACGTGTTCCAATATTGCTACCACATTACACCTTGAGCTAAAGTAACTCAATACATTTTTTTTTTGAAGCATTCTTATTTACAGCAGTGCCCCGCAGGGGTAGTTACAGAGGGAGGGCAGGTTACACAGAAACATACACACACCTCATTAGTGCCTGGTTCAACCACAGCCTTGTACAACCACAGCCACCGAGCAGCTATGCTGGAGCATTTGGCAATAAAGTGCCTTGCCCAAGGGCGCTTCAACAGCGGTTGTGGGTTAGGAGGGCATTTCTCATACAGTTCCCCTACACAGATTTACCCAGCTAGTCCATGGATTTACACCAGTGACCTTCTGGTCACAGCTGCTACTGCCGCCTGAAGAGATGCCTTCTTCATCTATTCACAATATCCAGGAACTGAAATAACACGTAAAGAGTTTTACAGGTCTCCTTTATAACTACGGTTTTGTATATTTGAACCTACCCACCATGATTTAAACATCAAGCAACATTAAACAATACATTAAGAGCATGTTGGCAGTCAGCCTAAAGAGTGATCATTGAGACAAATTGATCCCTATCTGTTTAAATTGGCACTGTAATCTATCATAGGCAAAATGAACACTGAGCTATCTGGGATCTATTGCCTTTTTAGATAACGGCCCTTGGGGCAAGCAGAGAAGAAAGAGAGTGATCTACACCACTGAAAGAACTTTGTGTAAACTGTCTAGACTAAAAAATGTATGTCTGTGTACATGCGTACACATATGCATGCATACATACATGTGAGCGCGCGCACACACACACACACACACAAATCAGATTAGACATATGATCAACTGTAGAAGCTGATAGTGATAATGGAATAATATATTTAGTTATTGTACATCATTTTGTAAGCAAAATGGGTGGAACAGACATTTGACGGAAAAGTTGTTACTGGCTGTTTAACGCAGGAGCCATAGTTCCTCTGTTAAAGAATTAACGTTCAAGCACAAAGAAGGGAAATAAGAGTCTCAATCAACTTACTATTTTGTTGTGTCAATATTATAGAAAATGCATATAACAAGTAGGTACATATGATAGTCATGTGTTATTAATACATTTTTTTAATGATATTTCTTCTGAGAAAACTAATTTGCACCCATGCAACTATCAAACTTAATTATACTGTCATCAAAATTTCAAATTCAAAATCAAGTAGGCCTAATCCATCATTTTTTAAAGAAATTATTTAAAAGAAAAAGTGTTTACAATCTGGTCCTTCTCTCCCTGGTTATCTGGTGGTATAACTCAAGAGTGGCTTCTGGAGACCTACGTTTTATTGTGAGGAAACAATGATTATTTAAATGGTCTGAGATGTACAAACTCTGAAAGTCGGACCAATAAGTCTCATTTCACATATTGCTTACATCTCAGCAACACTATTGTGACAACAAATAAAACTTACACGAAATGCATAAGAATATTGATGTTACACAATAAAACAGAGAAGTCTATTTAATGCCATGATATTGGGCACATCCAGCCATCAATCACTGATCTCTATCAACCAGGCAAACACTAACAATAATAGTTTCTGCTGTGGGAGTGAAATACATGTTTTGTACTGCTGCAAACATTCAATGTATGTCAGAAGTATAATTTATAGAGTATACCAAAAACATCTGAAGCCGGTCTATTGCTTTTACACATTAACTGGCAAATTGTGATCTCTTGTTTTGTCTGGAATTAACATGTTTGATGTTTTTTTGTATTTAGTGTTCATGATCATTCCAGCCAGGCTATACTAGCTAGGTAACAACATAACAAATGTGACTCTCTTCAGCATGTTTTTGAAAGTGACAGTTTTGTTTCTGTCGTGATTCCATAGTCATCTAATTCAATCAGACTCTTCAAGTTGATTAGCCTGGTTAACCTTTGCTCCCAGTCGAGTCTGGAAGGGTTAATCAGGCCAGGAACTCTGAGACCTCCGGGTCAGTATCTCACTATCTCCAGCCCGAAGGGCTTGGTGAAGGCAGAGATAAGATTAAAGTGAACTTTCATCCTAGTTTTGACTTTTCTCACAAGTGTCTGAGGTCTCAATCGCCGTTATTTCAACGGAAGGGGGAAACCTCTTCCGATTTCCTAAGCCTTACACGCGGGGAAGGTATTAAAAGAGCGAGATTTATATGCAGAAAATCTTATGTGAATTAATCATAATTGTTGCATGCTTTATTTTGGTTTCTGGTATGATATCTGACTTCGCACCATACATGCCCCATAACGTGCAAGTATAGGGGACAAAGCGAGAAATGAGGACGGGAATTATCAATTACAGCACACGTTGCCTACATGGCTTTAACCTATATTGCACGAGTGAAAGCTTTTCCTTTGCACGCCCGTAAATCTCAACTATTACCCAGGCTATTCACTACCTATCGATTAATTTAACTGCACTCATCCCAATCAGCACATCTCCGGGTCCTGCGCGTCCCTGCAGCGTGTGTTTTGTTTTACTAACAATAATAAAGCGTTTTAGTCCGGTCTCTGTGCTTGTGCATGGGAAATCGTTAGAGATCAAGCTATTTGTGTGTGATCAGTAAATATTTAGTGCAGGCGACATCCCTCTCGTCTCGTCTTAATCGATACTCGGTCCCGTTGGGGAGCGTTATTGTTCTGTGCGGGCTTGCTGAGCCCACTGCTTTTATCCTCAACGTTTGAAGGAAGAACTAAACGTATAAACACATGGGAGAAGGAAAAAGTTTTAAAATCTGAAAAAAAAAAAAAGAAGAAGTTAAATAGGATATAGGGAGTAAATCCACTATGTAGTCGCGTGGATATTTAAGTGGCCCAAATGTTTAAAAAAAAAAAAAAAAAAAAGGTGCTCACATTTTAACCAGAATATAGACCAGGGTTAAGTGAGGCTATACCTCGTTTCAAAGGCCTTTTCTCTATCTCTCCATCTCTGCGTCTCTAACTTATACGTTTGCAAGCCCATAGTTACAGAAGATTCCACAAAATCGTGTTGCTGTGTCAGTGCACTTTTTGTTGACGACATAATAACAATAATAATAGCAATAATTATTATTGTGATCGTCGACAGGCTCTGTTGTTTTTAGTCTGGTTTAGTTCAATCGTTTACAGAATGACTTATTTTGCCACTGGCTTCATTCTTGAGGCGTGCTAATTGCAATTACACCACTTTCTACACTTTTCTCTCTGTAAATTGTAATATACAGATTGTCATAATGCATGCTCGCCATACTTTAAGACAGGTGTCTATTCTGACTTCACCCCCTCCCTCTCTCCTCAGTTAGCCCACACAAAGCAACGGCGTAGAGGCGCATTTTGCCCATATTCCTGTAGAAAGGCGCACAGGATATTTCGCGCTGTATTAGTCTTCTTATCATTTCCAAAGGCAGCCAAAAATATACTCTGCTTGGACGACACGTCAACTTATAATTTCACATTTCTCGCTCAACGTACGAGTTGCACGAGTTGTTGTGCGTCATCGTTTTCGCTCTCCAAAGTCTTTGCATTATCAGATATTGCATTTTCCAATAAACTTTTTTTTTTTTTTTCTGTTTGATTCCGTCTAGTTGGAGAGGAAGCTTTGCCTTTGCAATCTGAGCGTTATAACGAAAAAAGAGGAGACTGTGTATGTTCTGAATGAGAGAGAAGATGCGCCACGCCACGGACGAATCGGCAACATATGCATTTGGTAGGTTTGTTAAGAATACAGCCTCCAAGGCTACACATTTAGCCCTGCCACATTATCACTATCCATCTCTCTATCTCTCTCTCTCTCCCTAAAAACTTAATGAATGAAATATTTGCAAACCGGCTCAGCATTATTGTGCTCGTCATATAGAAATGAACAGAAAATGACAGAGACGCCCTTATTCAAAGCGCACTGCAGAAATATCATATGGAGACGCTGGACGTACGCACTGGTCCGTGCCTCTGCTGCAAATACCTTAAGCTCGTCCATTCATTTAGACAACATCTAACTTAGACTAAGACTCATCTGTTTAAGAAATTAAAACCGTGCTACTCTATTGATTTTCCTTTAAGTGTGCAAAATATATACTTACCAGCAGAAGCAAGGTTAATCCTTGACACGTTGCTGCCTCGTAAGGGTGTTTTATTTACAGAGACTTTTTTTTTTTTCAAAAGATTCTGCAAATAAAACCGTCAAAATAGTCACGGGTACAAAATAAAACCGGCTAATTTCTTTGGAATAAGAGCATAATTGGTTCAAATACTGCCGGTGGGACTGTATGAAGTGGCAAAATGTAAATCCAGGTTTTTGGCAACACTCAAGCTGTGCCGTCCAAGTCATATAAAACAGAATTTAAACAAGCAGTCATCAGTTTAAAATGGTGCTCGTTAGTTTGGTCGATGCAGGAGACAAGGGACTGAAGCAGTTTCCGTGTCGGATGGCTCCTCTAAATTGAATCTTATTTGAGGCAAATGATTCATACGCTAGGGGGCACCCATATACTGTAATACACCCTGGGATAATGCATGGTGCTGCTCTCTCCATAGTACAAAAACGTGGGCTATAGGTTCTTCTGTTTATCTCCGTGAAGTTTTACCTGAAGTTCATATGTGGCAATCACTGTAAAGTTTTAAAGTATTTAGTAGCCAGCTCTTTAAATGCAATCCTAAAAAAGTATTAACTATTTAGGGATGGGGGGATGCTCAAATGGCATCCTTCACGTTTAGGCTCGTCAGTATCTAAATCTAGGCTACAGTTATTGTAAATCCACTTCTGACAGGCAATCCAAAGTATGCAAATGGACATGCATAGGCTACATAGTAGAAATAATCATAGTAGTAATATATTTTGGTTAGAAAGCAGGCTTGGTTAACCTTAAAGTCTCGGCATGGCGTGGTATTTTAGGTTTATAGTCAATGCGCGTTTGGATTTACGGATTTGGCGACTAAACTCAACTCAGATTTGTCCTCTTACCCAGTGGAGTAGCCTAATAGATATCACTGCCTGTGGGTCGGCTACGATATGTGCATAGATGATGTCAGTATAGCCTGACAGAAGATCTTTTTCAAGATAGTGGTTTGTGATGGATGCAACATGGTTAAATTAGACGCATCAAAACGTTTATTAGCCTATACAAGTGTCCGTAACACAATCCTACGACTGCATGGATATAGTAAAATGTAGACTGGCGAAATGCATTGTTAACATGGTCTTGTCCACTGAGTAAGGGAGACTATTCAGTGTCTAACGTAATAATACAAATCACATAGCCCAAATGCACCCCTCATATGTAGCACTGTTTTGCAAATAGGTTAAGAATATTGGTTGACTATTTCAAAATACATTCGGAATGTCTTATGTTTTTTTTTCCATATATAGTTTGTTCTGGTTATCACATGTCCATAGACCTACATGATCGAGATATAGGCACGCTGGATAGGCAATTTTATGTGTGAGGATATGTCAAGACTGTACTAATGTAGCCTATCTATGGACAAAATATTTTTAGAATATTTCAGATTGTTTGAGTACCCGTAGAGCAATCTGATATGAAGCAAAGAACTGAATCAATGTTATGTTTTATAAATTTCCAGGGCTTTGCCAGGCGTGCTTTTAGGTAGCCTATATAGGCTGGGTTGAATAAAAATGATTCCTCTTCCGAAATACGTCTCGTTTTAGGACCAAGCGGCCCTCTCGACCCCTATCCTTACTCTGGCAAGGAACCAAGTAGCACAAGTGCCGACTAGCCAATGGGGTTCAGGGGGAGGTCCATGAGCTCTGACCAGTCAAACACACTCACCTTCCTTATATGGCAGCTGATCTCCATGGTAACGTGTGCTAAGTTGCAGCAGTCGTGTCAAAGTTCACTATATAGAGAGCTCAGTGAGCTGATCAGAGAGAAAGCATTCTGCCAGCCCGGCTCCTACCAATCGCAAATCACTTCCTAACCTCCGCCTTTTTAACATATTTGATCACTTTGATTCTCTATTCTTGTTCCTATTATTTTTCCGTGCACGAAGGAGGTTTTGTAGGCTGTGATCTTTTTTTTGTTTTAACGCATTCGCTTTTTTGGAGAGTTGTCTTCATATTCCCGGCTCTCAAAACATTGGCTACAGCTGCGCGCTGATCGCGCTACCTCACATGAAGAAAAGGAACAAGACGCATTTTTTTACCAGTTGGTGATTTTCTGCAAGACTTGTGCTGGAACTTGATAGTTGCTGCTAGTGTGCTTCGCCAATTGTTTTACGCTGCTGCATCGTCTACCAACTTGCTACCACCGTTTATTGAATAGTCTACCTCGGTTGGTTAATTATAGCCTAACATTTAGTCTACCTTTCGTATTGATGGGTGTGCTGGATGGCTGACTGTAAGCGCCCCTGGACTTGGCCTTTAAGCGCAAGGCAGCGACTCAGCTCGCCATCGCATCAGTTTTGAAACGTGCTTCGCACCGTCTCCAACAGCAATAAATCGACGGTTTTCGGGAAGTCAGTGTGGATTCAACGTAGGTTAGAATTGCCATTTGTCATCCGAGCGATAATTACAGTCTTAATTGCGTTCCTTGAGACGTATTCACCGCGACACCAAAACGGCAGACAAAAAGTTTCTTTACGTTGACTGATAGATATGGCAATGGTAGTGTGGAGAGGCTCCCAGGACGATGTGGCCGACACCCAAGGCACCCTTTCCTCGCAAACCCAAGGAGGACTATCTCTCCCGACCCCTCAACCAGGCCAATTGAATCTGACAGCGTCTCAGGTCGCCCCTCCGACCCCTCAGACACCGGTCCAAGGACCCCCGAACAACACGCAATCCGCGCCGACGAACCAGACGACGCAGCAATCGGAGAAGCAGCCACAGCACATCGAATGCGTGGTCTGCGGGGATAAATCTAGTGGGAAACACTACGGCCAGTTTACTTGCGAGGGGTGCAAAAGCTTCTTCAAACGGAGTGTGCGACGGAACCTCACTTACACATGCCGTGCCAACAGGAATTGTCCAATTGACCAACACCATCGCAATCAGTGTCAGTACTGCCGGCTCAAAAAATGCCTTAAAGTTGGCATGAGACGGGAAGGTATTGGGATTTTTGTTTTCTTATTGGTGTATATCTATTAATGCTACTGCGCGCTATCAAACGTGAAGCCATGTTATGTGGCTTCCCCCAGAACATGTTCTCTCTCTCTCTCTCTCTGTTTCTCTCTCTCTCTTTCTCTGCTCTCCTCTCCTTTCCTTTCCTCGCCTGTTTCCCCCCTTTCCGAGGCTGATGGGCGGTCGAGGCAGGCAATGGAGCCGCTTGCGTCTCGGCTCAAG
>OMKK01029570.1:0-13633 GCA_900302305.1 Polymixia japonica | reverse complement strand
TTAAGAAAAGGGGGGGGGGGGGGGGGTCCTTATGCCGACCAATGTCGCACTTCTGCAGGTCTAAGTAAAAAAAAACAAAAAAAAACACAAAAAAAACCCCAACATTGAAATGGAAAAGAGACATCATGTTTTTGGAGGAGACCAAGGTCAGTATAAATACATACACTATCCAACTGGTGACGAGGCAGAAGGCTACAAGGATGGGAACACTGTGATCGCTAGAAGAGCTGGAACAGTCACTGTCTCTGGATGGAGCCATTTCACATTTTGAGATCTGGAAAGTACGAGGATTCACACTAAGACTTTTTTTTTCTTTTTTTTTTTATAAAACCACGGAAAATGTCTCATCTCGCTCGTTCGCCGGAGGGGGACCATATGGACACCACCAGGTTCCTCCGATTGGCCGAGCCAGAATTCGCCAGTAACCAATCGGTGACAGCAGCAGTTTGGAGATTTTGCAGGATTGATGTAGGAAGGTGGACTTATCATGGATAATAATAAACCGTTACAGACAATAAATACATTCGGGTTCTTGTAGTGTCGCTATTCAGCTCTATTGAAATATGGTTAAATCTAGAAAATAAAAAAGGAGGAATAGTTCAGTTCATAGTAGACCAGATGCCTCAAACTGGCCCTTTTTGCTCCCTTATCCAGTCCAGTCTCAACAACCCTCCACCTTGCCGGCCATTTTCCTCCAGCCTCGTGAAGAGAAAAAAAAAAAAAGAAAAAAAAAAAAGGCAGCCTATAAATAGTAGCCGTGGCAACCGCACGTACACCCTCCTGGGTCTTGATGACAGAGTCGGAGACTTCAGAAAAACCCTGGAGACTTCTCTTGAGCCCTCAGCCTCTACACAGAAAGAGAGAGTGGGGAGGGAGAGAGAAAACAAAGTAATGAGAGAATGAGCAAACAGGGCAGGTCATATTTCCCATGTAGGGATATTCAAACTGTCAATGTAGAAAGACTCAGCATGGGGGGATGTGCTACTTTACAGATGTTGTATTACTGGCTGAAAATCATGGAACACTAAATTCAAGTCAAAGAGGTTTTAGAGGGTACACTTGAGTGGCAATGCGCATTTCAGCTACTTCCCTGCCTGTTGAAACCTCTATCCAGCTGACAGAGCAGAAGAAAAGTTTCCCTGACGAGCTCTGGAAAAACCACCAAATATAGGCTACTCTGAACCCCTTACTGTGTAGATTCTAAACTAGTTAGGTGCACTGCCTACCTCTGCATGGTTACTGACCTCTCACCAGAGTAAACAAGGAGTGTGGGAGCCGTCTGTCATGTCTCATATCACTCAGAGACAATATTTAACCACTGAGTGCGTGTTAAGGGCCTGCTGCCTGGCTACCCATGGCCAACACACTGGAAACCAGGGAAACAAGCTTGGCATAGCCTATGTAACTGTCAAAGGCATATATCGTGTTTAATTGTTCAAAGACACAACTGAAAACTCATTTTTCAAACTTGCCTTTGGCTGACAACCATTTGTTGCTGTTGTTATGCTATTGGGGAGCTGGTTTTATGATTTGGCCATATGGCCATAACAGACTATTGGCATTAATGGAGTCAGCAGTACAAGTATTTCTTGGTTGTTTTGTTTTGTTAGATAGTGCCAAACATATGGTAATGTTCAGTGAATATTTCATGAAGCAAATGCAGTTGCCATTAAGCTGCAAGGCTGACAATTTGATAATACAGAATAATGAAGGTTTTAAGATACGCATTTTGGTGCATATTAATCCTCAGTTAGCTAGTCTAAAAAACTGACCATAAACATATAGTTGAGTCAGATGTTTAGACACAGGGTTTAGCAAGCATATATTTCTTCTAGCGACTATGCCTGCCTATGCTAACTTAAGGTCTATCCAAGCACATTTATAAAACTATAATGGTAGGTGTAGTTTGACTACCATGGAGGTCTGAGTGTGGTGGACTGACCTACGTTTCGCAGTGGGAGAGCAACGAGGTGATCTCAGGGTCAACATGGCCCACGGCCTTGGCAGCCTCCAGGATGGCTCTCCGGTACATCCCCTTCTTCTTGCGGTTGAAGCGGGACCTGAAGAGCTCTCTGAAGGGTGACAGTTTGGCGACAGAGAGCTGGGAGGTGGTGGGCGAGCCGAACCACGCCACCTTTGCCTCAGGCCACCGCGCCTCGCAGCTGGCCGTCTCCAGCTTACGGCTGCCGCTGATGCTGAGGACGCGTGCTGGCCACCAGGGGAAACCGTGGATCTTCCCCCAAACAATGTCACCCACAGCCACCGCATGGCCCTCCTCTGTCACACACTTGGTCATGCTTCGCGTATGTAGCCGCACCGTGAGCGGCGGCACCATCTTGCAGTTGTCCCGTGAGGGCACGGAAGACGAGGTGACCGCAATGTCCTCGCCAGGCGCCAGATCGCACAGCTCCGGCGAGGTGCCGTCAGAGCTGAAGGACTTGGACTCGTCAAGGCTGTCGCTGCTACACACCGACAGACTGGAGGAGTCCGCTTTCCGCTTCCGGAAGTTGATGAGCAGGGTGAGGTCGCTGTGACCCCGGTCAGCTTCCTCTCCTGAACTCCCTGACCACAGCTCCAGGGAATTCTTTCCCTCCCCCGAGTCTTCAGAGTGGGGAAGGCAGGGACCGGGCACCCGGGGGCTTTGCCTCCTGGTGCCTCCTACAAGTTCTGCCTCATACTCCACCATGCTGTCCTCGCCTTCCCTCTCAGGTGGCCTCAAGCGGATCTTTGGTGAGGACAAGTCCTGACCCACGGTGGTGAAGGGCCTGGTGAGTTTGAGTTTGGGAATGGACACGGTCAGGCCGGACCTGGTGGCGTCTAGGATGTGGCGTTGCTCCTTGGTAGGATCCGAGGGCGTTTTACCATTTTCCCCCAGGCTGTTCTGCACCAGCTGCTTTGGGCAGAACGGCTTGACCGAGCCGTGTACTCGCGAGGGGATCTTCATGACCTCCCCTTTGCCCTGCGGAGTGCTGTAGGAGATCTTTATGACAGGGCTGTGAGGGATCACGTCACCTCCGGGGAACTTCTCCCCCTCCACCTCCCCTCTCTTGTCCTTCCTGAGGCGCTTGCTGTCAAAGCCAGTGCTGTTTTCTCGTCTCTTAGCGTCCTTGCCGGTGACTGCGTCCTCTTTCCTCGCCACCTTGGTGGGGGTGTCCTTGGCATCATCATCGCTCTGTGGCGCATTCTCTTTCCTGGAGGCCTTAGTGTTGCTCATACCGTCTTTGCTGTCCTCATCACTGTTCAGCGTGTTTTTACACTTTTCACAGAGCACCTGCCGCGGCCGCAGACGGATAGTGCTCATGGTCATGCGGCCGGGCTCTCGACTCCGCCTCTTCTTCCTCTTGATTGGTCGCGGTGGGGGTTGAGGTACCCATTGGCTGTAGCTGTGGCGCACCCACAAGGGCTGTGGGAAGGGGGCTCCTTCAAAATAAGGAGGGTAAGGAGTCTGTCCGGCTGGCACTGGTGTGGGCACGGGGCAGGGAAGAGGTACACTAGGTGTGTTGTCTTCAGGAAGAGTATTTTCATCCTTTGGTCTGTGTGAAGTCTGGCTGGGAGGTTTGGGAACTGTCTCCTCACTCAGAACTTCAGGGATTTCACAAGCCGTTTTGGATATGAGGCATTCCCCCAATTTTGTTGTGAACTCTGGTAGACAGAACAGCCCAGTCCTAAAATGAAAGGAGAAAAAACAAATAATGAGAAAATAAATAAGTGCTTCGCAGTTCTTTTGTTGGAATGTAAGAGAACAGAATGGAAGTTCATGCAAGGAAACTGGTCACACAAACATCCTCGTTGCACATTTCTCAAATTCTTAAGTTAAGCAATTTCCTCCACAACATTATTGTAATGCACTCCCTGTATCTGACCCTACTCGGATCACTAAAGGCCCATAGAACCGCATAAATCAAATCTCCCACTGTTGCAATTAGGCCCTGCAAAAACAACAAAGAAAGACCTGGGCAGTCAACGCTGTTCAAAACCTCATCCTTAAAAAACAGGCTTTAAAAGGCACGCACTGGGGAAACCTATTTTACCATTGTCTTTTGTTCCAACTGGGCACTGCTCTCCCTGTCACCTGTATGCTGAACATTCTTTAAGTGTGGGGGTTGGGAAACTCAGCAGCAGCAGGCAGGCGGTTGTCTCTTAAAAAAAAAAAAAAGTAAAATAAAATTTAAAAAAAGAAAACAGCAAGAGTGTGCCCTGTCTTTCCTTATGAGTGAATTCACATGTGCCTTTTTCGAGGCGTGGGACCTGCAGATGTGTCCAAGGAAGGCCTAGCCTCTGAGGAGCCTTGGAGTGGTGGCTGGCAAGCAGCAGCAACATGGCTGTGCTGCTTTAGTCAAGAGACGGCAGACAAAGAGACTACAGGACGCCCAGGAGCCCCCACCTCCCCAACATCTGACTGAACAAAAACAATCCCATGAATCACTCGGGATTCAGTCATGTAGGGAAAGAGCCAAGAGATTTCACTTTGTTTTCACATCCCTGTCTACGCTGGTTTATGTGTAGTGAAATTATTAATTAAGCCTCATTTGGGGAGCCTGCTTCCCCCCTCAAGAGAAGTAATTGCCAGGCACCTCTCAATAATAGTGTCACAGTGAGGCTTGTTCCCTGAGACCTTTTCATATGCCTGTAAAAGCAGCCCAATATTAGCCTTCACAGTGATTGACACAGAAAACACAGTGCCATTTGTGACAGGGGACATACAGTCCTAGCTAGGCACAGTACAAGGACATTTCATTTGACCAGCCATGACTCAATACACTGTTGCCTTTTAACATTGTGTACACTATAAGTAGATGTGGCGATCTGAGTGAATGATAGGCCTAGACTGTGACATGAAAACCTGTGGGAGACAATGACGGGAAATGTGTTTCCATGACTAAAAAGGAAGAAGCAGCCAAATTTTGCCAGTGACAAGGCCTAAAATATAGGCCCATTCTAAGTTATTCAAGGCCTGTTTTTTTCCATTTGGGAGGGCTGCTCCCAGGACAGCTTGAGCTCTTGCATGAAAAACCGTCTAAGCATACTAAGGGGAAAAGCTGGTCCGATTCTGATTCTGCATGTCTATAAATAGGCTAAAACCCAGTGGCTTTTAAGGTGTACTGTACTAAGAGCAACACAAGGCTAGTACATGTGACTGTATTCATGTTGTGGCACACACTGAGAACAGCAGATAAGACATGACGCATATCAATAATACTACATTTCATATTGTACTTTTATGGCTTTCAGACTTAAATAGTGGTGGTTTCTTGCTTAATACCAAGAAAGATCTCCCAGTCTTTGTCAGACACAAAGCCCAAGGTAGCCACTGGATCATATTGGATCCAGGTTGCATCAGGAAAATGCATAAAAGTTGTATAACATCAAATCAAAGAGGTTTATAATTTTGAAAGTTATCCCTTTCCCATTGTTTATAAGGCTCAAATGTGGCTTGGTTTGGGAGGGGGGGGTCTTCCCCAGGTAACTACTGTAACTCAAATTATATGAATTGAGACAACATTCAAGACATCAAGCATACAAGGTAACAATATCTGCATGAATTCAAAGAACAAACGCTTATTTCACACAGAGCACTATTCAACCATGGCCTACTCTCTCCTGGATACGTTGTAGCTGGTCTGAGTTTGATTAGCTAACAATGAGCTATAACGTTAGATGAACCCATTGACATTAGCTATTGTTCAACAGAACTCAGTCTGGATTTTATTTATATAGGGTCACTATCTTGATTCAATACTGCTTCCTTATAATAACAATGTGTATCTGAAAATCGCATAATGCACTAAAGTAAGAATGGCTTGTCATTAGCCAGCTAGTAAGATAGCTACACTGTTACATACAATACCTTTAAGTCTTTTGTATGAAGGCCCAGTTAGCTTAACTAGCTAGCTCTGACTTGTTGGCATCCCAAGGCAGATTAGCTGCAAGCTAATGTTAGCATGCTAGCCAATTATTTGGATTTATAAAATGTGGGAGGAAAAAAACCAAAACAGAATAAATCATACTCACTTTTTGTCGCAGTCAAGTAATATCCCCGTATAGCTCCTTTCCCGGTAGCTCAGCGTCACCACCAGCGTATCGTTAACTATTTGATCGATAGTGACAGGTACCCGAGAGCCGGCCCGCAGCTCCTCGGCCGCAGCCTCCATGTTTTCCCGGGTGAAGTGTCCGGCTCGGCGGTGCTCGATCCCGGCCAAGGGAGCCACGATCGCGTCGGCCCTAAGATCCTACTCCCCCCTTCTCTGTTCCAACACGGGGAGGCTACACCAGGGCATGAAGTGACGCCATCACCCCCACCAAGTCAATTACAACAGTTCTGCCACTGGTGACATCACACACACAGACAGTGAGAGGAGCAAGAAAAAAAATCTTTCAAGATTAAGGCCTAACCCTTCTGTTTCACTTACAATTTTTTATTTTTTTGCTGTTTTTTTTTTCTGGCCCTTTTTCATATCAACAAAAGGCTCAACATCTGCCAGTGAGAATCTTATGACGTTTATCTCCCTTAAGGAAGAACACTTAACTGGTTAATGGTCAACTTGCACGTTATCTTCCAATACATCATTATGTGATTATCTTATGTAATGTACCTTTTGGGTTTTTATATATTTTTAGTATGTCTTTAGGCCTACAATGACTCGCACTGCTGTATGGTGATCGTTTTAATACCACTATCTGAAAATCAAATCCAGTAACAAACAGCTGAAAAGCATAATTTCACAAATAAGAACCAATACCATAGCTTTTGCTAGGGATATAAATTTGGCATATACATGGCAGAGGTTTGTTAAAATGCTAAACACAATCGATAAATATAAATAATGGGTATGTCGAGCAAGCAAAACAAGAAAGAAAGAAAAATGTGCCCCATACTGTAAAAATCCAAAGCACTCACTGGACCTGTAATAAACTTCTTTATTGTTAAGTGAGTATTGAAATGAGTATTCATGGAATCACTGTTCACCACACGCAGACAGAGTATGAATTAAATACAAAAATCTCAAATGGCAGGATGTAAAGAAATGCTTTCACTTGTCAACAGAACTTGGCGAGGTGTCTCCAATGAAGGCGAGGAATCGATATTCGATATCTCTCTCCCGTTTCCTCTCCAAAAGCTCGGCCTGTAATTTGCTTGTCTGTCAATCGACAAAGGAATGCAATCAGTATTTTATCAGTATTATTAATATCAGCAAATGTTTGTTCAGGATTTCTGTGAGACTTTGTCTGTTACAGTACATCCAGCTGATTATGTGACATGACACAACAGACCTCTTTCATATCGTGCTCTGCTGCTGCCCTCTCCTCTTCCACTGTGCCCCTGGGCTTCCTGCGTCTCTCCTGCATAATCCGGACGTGGTTACGGAGCTGCTGCTCCAGCTCACGGTCACGGGCCAATCTAGGAGTGTATCATAGGTCAAAAGGTAAAGTTTAGATTCTGTCTGTTGGTCAAGTTGTTCAGGGCCATCCTAAGAAACCTTAAGGACATGGTCATGGACAACAGCATCATGGGATGGCGGTAGCCTTACACTTGGGGAAGTGAGGTTGTGAACGAATAGCTGCCAATTAGTGAAGATGTGTTTGATTAAGGAAATTATAAATGTCTTCAGGTGCATTCTTTAATTTAGTTCTCTACATAGTACAGGACAACAAAATATGGCCCAAAAGGAACAAAGAAAATCTCTGGCTTTCTCTTTCCACTAGGTGTCTCTAGATATCCAATTGAAAGGGCCACAACTGTTGCATGAATGAGTCAAGTGTAGTGTAGACATAAAATGTGTGTTTTTCACTAGGTAGTGTCTATACCAAAGAGTTTTGTTGCCCCCATAGCTATATGTGTCAGTATGTACTGTATCACTTTAGAAGCTGTCCATACGTCTCTCAAACAAAGCAACCAGGACAAAATCCTGTAGATTGAATGTACTTGGACAATTGAATTGAATATGATTCTGATGTAATAACAAGGTCCAGGTGTCACAGGGGAGGTGGTCCTAAGGTGGGTTTGTTCAAAGGTTTCGGCCTACAGTTGGATAATATCGTGTTGACTTGCTGTCCACTGTTACCTGGTCTCCTCCTGCTCCTTTGGGGACATGGAGGACCTCTGCCTCCTCTGTGCAAAATTGTGAGCTGCATGGGCCACGGTATCACTCTTGTCAGCTGCACTGGACTGAGAATTTGTAGTGCAAGCAGTCTTATCTACTGCCTGCAATAGAGAGAGGGGTTCCTCATTCTCTAGCAAAATGGTATTTAGTCTTGAATGCAGAACCCGTGAACATAGGATAGCATAGAGTTGTGATCTTACAGCCTACGCCTGCTGGACACCTACAGTATAACACCCTAATTGTGTGTTTAATTGCCAAGATAGATTGGAGATAGCTACTTTCAGAGGATGTTCATATTAATGTTGGTAGTTGAAGCAACCCTAACGATCACTAGCATCTGTTGTTTTGTCAGACCCACCAACTTCAAATGAGCATCTATCTTTTTCAAAGTCCACTCATCGAGAAAAAGCAAATAGACTGGCTTCCTAGTACCTTAACTTCATTTGTAATCAGGTTACAGGAATGTGTTATCTTATGTGACAACATACCATTTATCTTTTGTCTTTGACCCTTTGTGGCAGAGGTGGTGCTATGCTGCTCCCCTGTGGTTACCAAGTGAACTCCACGTCAATAAAAAACAAATTGGAGCCAGAACGTTGTACTGGCAGTTCAGCTGACAGACATACCTCTTCCCTCCTTTGTTTCTCATGCCTGTGCTCCAACAGTTTCCTCTCCTGCGTGATCTTGGCATGCGTGCGCCATTCCCGAAGAACCTCCTGGTCTCTATAGGAGTGGGAATGACAGGGAGCCTGGTAATCCCTGCATTAGAATGTCATTTTGTCCTATAAATATTAGCCCAATAATCATTTTTAACTTGCCGTGGTTGGGATTGGGGTTTAGAAAGAACTGAACTACGATTGTGCTTCATTCTCTCTACCTTTACTGGCTGTGGATTTTGCAGACAAATAATATTGATCCCTCAGTGTCTGGCACTTCATCAAGCACCAATTTGACACAATACAAACCTGCTTTCTGAAACTGCAAGGTGAGAGAACACGCTCTCTTACCCGTGCTATTACCTATGCAGTTCATATGGAATGTGATTCAGTGAGCATGAATGTAGTGGCACAGTCAGTAGGGTATGTATTAAGATAAAAGCCTCATACCAGCGACTTCACTTACTTTCTTCTCTGTTCTAGAATAGCTTGTTTTTCCTTCAGCTCTTTCATCGCAGCCAGCCTACTTTCTTCTGGCCTCTTCCAGTACTGGGTGTCAAACGGATGGAGCTCGGGGATTACGTTGGCCTCGGTAATCTCTTTTTTTCTGACAAGTAAATCGAAACAAAATACTTTATTTTCATTGCTCTCCAGAGCACTGAGTCCCAGTGGAGACGGCCCGGAAGATTTTTATCACTTGGTCTCCTTCACAGAGAATGTCATTAAAAAGGTTTATGCTATCCCCGTCCAAGGCACTATGCAATAGTCTCTGCCCTCAAGCACAACTTCAGACCTCAGCACTAAAGTTCTCTACTGAAACCAAACAAGTTTACCTCCCCTCTATTTTAGATAAATGTACCAATAACACTGCCATATTTTCATTTTATCATTCCAAAAAGATGCTATGTTTAGGAACTCTAGGTGATTTGTTTTCAAGGTGTGAAAAGTCTTTTTTTTTACATGGTGAGATTGCCTCCTATTTATTTACTTACCTATGTTTGCAGAACTATAAAATATCAAAACAGGTGAAATTGATTGATGCCAACCAGATGTCCTCAACCATTTAAATATGACTGAGGAACCAGAACCATATTTCTACTTTAAAAACCACTTAATTTCTTTGACCCATATTTACCTTTTGATAACTGGCAGATGTACTGACATGACATTTCTGTCACCCTGTATTGTCCTGGGGAGGAGAGCCAATGGGAGCACAGGTCCTCCATAGCTCAGCTCAGCCCTGTCCAGGAGGATCATCTTGTGTTTGAGCTCCCTGAACCTCTGGAGCTCCTCCTCATCCACCACCTCCTCACACAGGTCCATACTGGACTTCAGCAGGTCTGACAGATGGAGCTTCTCCACAGGGGACATGTCTGCCAAGGAAACAACCATGATGCCTACTGGAGTAGCCAGCACAGGAACCTACCTCTTGTTGTCTACAGGCCCCAGTGACTGGTGAATTGAAAGAAATTACCAGCCACATTTAAAATTTTACTAGACAACTACATTTTTACAATGGGAAAGGATCTGCAAATGCTGACCGGTTACTTGCAAGTTGCTGGTAGAGTTGACACTTATCAGCCACAGCAAAGATGTTGCCGCATTTGGCTGGGGGCCGATGTTAGTTTCCCACCCCCGAGTTTGCAACAAAATACGTTACATTCCACTATATTATTGTACATAGATGAGTGAAAACACATTTTAGGTCTCTAAGTAATATAGTAATGGCAGTATAATTAATTTCATAAGGTAATCAATAATAATTGCATTAGTTGCAGGGTGGGAAATAAACATCATCAACAGTGGCATATTTTTAACACTCCATTCTAAAAATCAATTGGCTGGTATATTAGTAAAAGTGGTTGGTGGTGAGCGGCTGATGAGTTTCGTTATCATGCAAGATTATTATGCTGAAACAGGCTCAGAGTCTCATGCCACCACAGGCTTAAATGCTTGATGACAATGCAGTATGTAAAGCTGTAATGAACAGATTATATGCAAATCTGCGATGAACCCATCACCTAAAATATGCTCTGAGCCATAAAGAAATTAAATGAAATAATCTTGATGGCACCTCAATGGCTCAGTAATAAAAAATAGTATCCAACAAGATGGGATATTTCCCCCCGGAGACATGGACCCTCTCTTTGTTAATAGCCTTGTAGACAGAGAGATAAATAGGTGGGCCACGGCATTTGCCTTTGCTCAATGTGCATCAGCAGCTTTTCCTGTGGAGGGCTGTCTTGGGCTACTCAGGATGATTAGCTGCAGACAGTGCTTGATGACAGAAAGGCCCCGTTAGGAGCCCAGAGGTTATCGATCATTTTCATCCAGCTAAAAATATTACAGAGAGCTGGAACGGTGGGGGCGAAAAAAAAAAAAACGTCAGCCGACCGGCACGTGCTGTCTCCAAGGGAACAGAAGTCACACTACTGAAGTGGAACCAGGGCAAGGAGCTATTTTTGTGGCCAGCTTCACTTTCTTTTACAAGAAGAGCAGATGGCTAGGATGCGTTCAGAGGGCACGCGCATACTGAACACCTTGCTGTTGCATTGATCGGGTTCAGGTGACGGGTCTCGTTTCGTTCACCTGGACGAGACTTCTGGGCATTAACTGGACGCTTGGCGAGAGCACTTCTCAGGTACTGGAGGATGGACTGGAGCCCCTGGTGCACAATGTCCTGGGGTGGGAACCCGATGGGACAATTTCTCAGGTTCAGGGCTTTCAGGGTAATTACGTTACCTGGGAAGAAACAATATGTTTACATTTTAGGCATTTAGCTGGCGCTCCAGAGTGATTTACAATGAATGCAACAGTACAATAAGCACACATTCCTTGATCACCAAGATCATGCTATGTTAGAGAGAGAAGTCAAAAGGATTTCTTTATGCGTAGAGCATCAATTTAAAACATTGTTGAAGGATGCTGCCTTAGATGTCATATAACCCACTTCCTATCGTCGAAATATAACCTATCCTAGGTAGCAGTAGATGTACACGGCAGGTACTGTAGATCAAATATTACTTTGCAAATAAGGGCTGTTGAAACTGAGATGTCGGAATCAAAGAAAGTTTGTCATTTAATAGACAAGAGAAATCGCACACTGGTAGAGCTAACTGACTCACCCAGTTCTGGTGGAAGTTCTGAGATGGGATTTCCTTCCAGCAGTAAGGTCTTCAGAGATCTGAATGAACCAATTCACATAATAATGATTCATACAAGGTCTCAATGATTTTGTTTCAAGTACCAATAGAAACATTTATGAGCACTGGAGAATTTATTTTAAACATGGACCTAAGTCATTACGATAACTAAATGTCCATCCACACATAGGTCTTTTTCATTTTTCTAGTTAACACAAATTTGGTTTTAAAGGCTCACATGATTGATTTGGATGTGTTTGAACTGATACATGCATCCTCGTGCTGCACAATGACTTCCTATAATGAATCCAAAGGTGTCCATTTAAGCCATTTACAAGTATTTGGGGCGGAAAATTCAATTTTCTAAGCAGACCAAAAAACAATTTCCCACATGACACGACATACTGTACGTTTCATGCTCTGACTAGCCTAGACATACAGCTGTAAAGTTACCACCCATGTCAAATAAAACCCTCCAGTTCAAATAACCCACATCATTGCTCTTTGCTTCCGCTGAGTGAGTATATTCTTTTTAAAAATCAAGAAGAAAAAATGACTGTGGGATATTAAGAGCATATGCTACTAAAATGGCAGAATCCTAATTTAGGTGATGTAAAAATATCAATATCAAAATATATAAACAACAAGATCAAAAACTATTCACTTATCTGGTATAGAAACATAGATCTCTGCTGACATCCAGTAGCCTAGGGGTTTGGAATAACTATAAGGGTATACAAGTACATTAATATCTTACCTGTGCAAGCCAATTCCTGCTGGAAGAGATGCAATTTGGTTATTTCTGAGGTCCAACCACACCAGGTTGGGCAAACTGGTGAACATCGAATCTGGGAGATTTGATATTTGATTGCCTTCAAGATATAAATTCTAAAGACAATATCATATGAACAAAGTTAGAATGGATAACTGATTAAATTAGATAAACGATGCTCTAAAATACAAATGCATAGGCAATGTTCTAATTAATGTATTGTATATTTGTTTGTTTGAGGTTAACTGTAGAATACTCAAAGGGTCCAACCTTGACCTTTAGTGTGCTGTTCTTCAAGATACTTTCCACAACATCTTTCAACTTCCTTCTGCTCAGAAACAGCATCTCTGAGGCTGCATATCCAGTGAGTGTCTTTGACTCAGGATCCTCAAGTGGTACATGAGGGCTCTGTGACCTGGAGGTCTGCAGTTTGTCCCCACATTCAAGGCTCAGTTGCAGGCTGGGAACTTCCTCTTCCTTCAGGTAGGACATTGTAAATATTGACACCTGGATGTTTAGTTTATACGGACCATTTTAATCATTTTGGGGGCCCGTTAATCAAGTGTCATGTTGTTCTCCCATGGCGTCTAAAGTGGAAAAACAAAAACAAAACACGTTACTTTAGTTATCAGTTATCTCAGTAAGTCTAACCATCTTCAGAGAACAACAGATGAACTAGCTAACGTTAGCTAGCAGTAACTTCACTGACCCGCGAGAAATTGATTATCTTACACTCAGCCCGGTTCACACGTCAACAATTCACTAAAACTAAAATGTAAAACAACAACAACAACTACAACAATAATAATAATAATAATAATAACAACAACGTCACGCTTTAACTTAGAACGAGTCACGCTATAATGTCTCACAAATAAAAAAGATATCGTAACCATAGTAACCGGGGCAACTATCAACTACGGCAACCGTCGATGTTCAAACAGGACGACGGCGCGGTTC
>OMKK01029566.1:0-23210 GCA_900302305.1 Polymixia japonica | reverse complement strand
GCAGAGAGAAAGTGTGTCATTTACACTCACACACACACACACACACACACACACACACACACACACACACACTCGCACACACATACTCACTCATTTATGCTTTAAAATGGAGCACATTATCACTGTTTTATGTTGTTTAGGTGTGTTTAGGTATGTATTAGCTATGGTCTATGCATGCAAAAAAATGACCATTCCAAAGTGAAACAAATTAGTGTTTAGGCCTATGTGTCAAAATGCAAAAGTGTTTATTTTAGGGTCTTTTGAAAAGACATGCTAGCTCTTGACATGCCTGCTGGAAAAATCATCATGATGATCGACTGGATATTAGACTACTAATATCATAGACTACTCAGTAGTTATTGATATTAGTTATGTAATTCGACAACAAAAGTACTAATATCCCACTATGACTAATTTGAGCCTGGTTTTTCTTCGCTGCCATCTAGTGGCTGTTGGTTTTATTTTCAAACGGTTGCTCTGCTGTGGTCTGTGTTTTCATCACAAGTTACTGAAATTACTTATCAAAGTGGGCGCCAATACATTCGTTCCCACTGACTAGGTATAAAGTAAAGTAAAGATAGGCAGGTTCTGTGGCAAAAATAAATATTTATTAAATAAATTAGTAGGGCAATAGATAGACCATAGTTTCAAGTTTGGTTGTAGTACAATCAGGCGTCAGGCTTATTATAGGTCTGTTGTTTGGAAACGATTTGAACACTTCTCTGATCAAGCGACAGAGGAAAACACTTTTTAAAAATATGTCAACTAAATGCCCAAGCCTGTAATTGGTTCAAATGACACATTTATAATTAGACAACATTGTTTCATCTCTTCATAATCATCAACATGCCTGGTTGAAGTCACCAATTTCACGTATTGTGCGTACACAGAGCGCGTATTAAAACCATAATCTATTCATTTGAATGGCGCCTATAGTTTTTGCCCATAATTAACCACCCAATCAACTATTCAAAAGTGTTTCCCTTATAATTAAAGTAAAACTATGCAGCCTATCAGCTCACAGGAAGCAATAATCGTGTGAATGAAAATAACCCAAGTCCCTTCACTAATCCCTGCCTATCCTTTTTATCTCAGGACTCGGAACAGTCAGAGCACGATGGAGCTCTGAGCGCACAGGACACTACGATGTATCCGATGTTCGGTTAAACAAAAGTAGCTGTGCATTATTTATATTTGTAGTTTAGTTTGATAGCGTACAGTAGTTTGCAGGAGAAAAAATGATTCGAGATTTTACTGCGGGGTTTTGTTTGGCATTACTTTGCCTTCCACTGCTGTGCAGTTCATGTCCAGCACAGTGTAATTGTTTTTTCCACAAATTGAGCGATGGATCGAAAGCAAGGTAAGGTTTAATACAAGTATTAAAACGTGATTTTTTTTTTTTTACTTTGTTGTTATGTACTTGGAATAGAATTTCAGGCCAGCTTTCTTCAATCACTCTATAGTGGAGGATTAACTTGGAGTTGCTCTTAATCTCCTTTGCTTGTTAGTGTGTTTATCTCAAATGTAAAACACTGGAGCAGAGTTCAACGAAACAGTTTTTCTTTTCTTTCTTTTCTGTGCTTCATTATTATGTGTAGTGAACTATAGCTAGAGATAGATACTGTAACTTATGTTCTCCCCTTTATATTGAATTATTTAATACTATTTTTCATTTTTCCTCCAGGAGTGTGCTTTGTAATGATCCAGAGATCACCGCGATCCCTTCAAATTTTCCCACTGACACATCGAAACTACGCATTGAGAAGACAGCAATCACAAGGATTTCAAGCAAAAACTTCCACTATCTCAACAATTTGGAGTTTTTGTGGATGTCTTTCAATTCACTGAATTCTTTGAATGTTGACAGTTTCCGGGGTCTGTACAGTTTGGATGAGCTGAGGCTTGATGGCAACTCCCTCACCTCTTTTCCCTGGGAATCTCTGACTGATATGCCTAACTTGAGGCTACTTGACTTACACAACAATAAGATCTTGTCTATCCCTGCTGAGGCAACCATGTACATCAAGAATATAACCTATCTGGACTTATCAAGCAACAGTCTGTCAACTGTTCCTGCTGAGGTCCTCACAATATGGCTGAGCACGAAGCCATCCCAGGACATGGATTCCTCCAAACTAATTCTCGGTAAGAATTAAGCTGTGGACATATAAGGACAGTGGAAAGTATTCTCTTTAAGATGCCTTACGTGGGAAGAGGTGGTGGGTTATGCAGTGTCTTGACACCATCAGCATTTAAAATGGAGTAGTGAGTCGTAGGGATTAGTCTAATTATAGTAATTGTGTCCAATATGTCAAACAGTCAAACCAGTTCCACTTATTTTGGCCTACAGCTAACCGTACTTATTTTGAACTGACTCACTGAATATGTGAAGGAAGGCATTAGATAGATAGATAGATAGATAGATAGATAGATAGATAGATAGATAGATAGATAGATAGATAGATAGATAGATAGATAGATAGATAGATAGATTTTAATTTACTGCCTTTTGGCAAATCACATCTCTCATGCTTGTTTTGCTCTACAGGTCTCCATGACAACCCGTGGCTGTGCGACTGCCGTCTGTACGATCTGGTCCAGTTCCAGAAGTCCCCCTCGTCCTCTGTGGCTCTCATCGACACCAGGCTGAAGTGCGCCGATCCGGAGAGCCTGTCAGGGGTGGTCTTCACTGAGGCGGAGCTGCAGAGATGCCAGGGGCCCCGCGTCCACACTGCAGTGGCCCGCGTGCGGAGCTCCTTGGGCAACAACGTTCTCCTGCGCTGCGGGACTGTTGGAGTCCCCATTCCGGAGCTGTCCTGGTCCCGTGCTGACGGCAAGAGAATGAACGGCACCAGTGAGTCCCGCTAAACTAATTTCCTAACATTAGATCAGTGTGTTTATGTTTGTCATTGTGCAGGCCGCTGAGATAGTGAGGTTAAAGTTAGAGTTTTTCAACTAATCCTCTCAACACTGCGGACCTTTTTTCTTTTTTACAGTTCAGGAAGAGATTTCAAAGGAGGGAATCATTTGGTCCATCCTGAGCGTGCCTGCCGTCTCCTACCATGACTCTGGGAAATATGTTTGCAAGGCGACCAACTTCGTGGGGACTGCCGATGCCATCATCTCCTTGGTCATCACAGATTCCTTTAGGTCAGAGGAGACGGGCGGTACGTCCAAGAGAACCAGAGGGAAAAGGCCCGGTGGCATCGGAAAGGCAGCGTACCAGGAGAAACTTATTGCCAGATACGTACCTCCACCGACCTCCACAGCGGCCCAGCCAATAATTGAACCTCTCAATGGCAAAGGCGTCACCGGGAAATACGAGATCGAGAGCTACAGCATTTCTACCGATGCTGTAGAAGGAAGGAACGATGCACCCAACACGCCAGGACCAATGGAGGTGGAGAAGGATGTCCTGAGTAACCTGGCAGCCAATGCCTCCTCCTTACAGCAGGCTCCAGAGAGAAGGATAGTGCGTTCGGTTAAAGTGATCGGCGATACTGACCACACTGTCTCTCTGAACTGGCGAGCCCCCGCGGCCACCAACACCACAGAATTCAGTGTCCTATATGCTATATTTGGTGAAAGGGACATGCGTAGGATCAATGTAGGCGCAGGAAAAAACCGGATAACCATCGATGGCCTCGTGCCAAAGACAAAGTACATTGCCTGTGTCTGCGTCAAGGGCCTGATCCCAAAAAAAGAGCAGTGTGTAATCTTCTCAACAGACGAGGCGGCCAGCGCCAGTGGCACCCAGAAGCTCATTAATGTGGTGGTAATAACTGTGGCATGTGTGATTGCTGTCCCCCTGACATTGATCGTCTGCTGCGGGGCCCTAAAGAAGCGTTGCCAAAAGCTGCTGGGGAGACAGTCCAAAGAAATCCAAGACTCCTATGTCACGTTTGAGACCCTTTCACCAGGGACCAAAGCGAAAGGAATGGAGGGGGAGTATCTGACGAGGCTAAATCCCGATGAATCCAACAGGCTGCTCTCAGCGAGGTCCAGCGTGGACTCTGAGGCCACGGCCAGGACTGAGGGACCACCGAACGAGTATTTCTGTTGATACCAAATGTATGCCTCAACTATTAGAGGGCGCACTTTGTTTGGTTTTTCTTGTAATGTAAATAGTTACACCACTGTGCTCAGAGACTGAGGTAGTGAAAAAAACTCGAAAGACAACCTTTTGGGATCTTCAAAGGGCATGGACGGCTCTGTCAGTACTGGATGTATGAAGTTACTTATTATTTTACAGCCTTGGGGAATACAGGCCACCATTGATGTGGTGAACTGTAAAAAGGGAAACAGATACTGAATATGACTTCACTATATAAATGCAAATGTTTTTAATGTGTAAAAATGTATTTTGTATTTGTCACGCACTTTGAAAGGGAACACTGCCCTTAAATGTCTAAAACCCATCTTAGACAAAGGAAGATTTTTTTTTTTTTAGATATGACCTCAGCATTCTGTTGCAATCTTTATTTAACAAAATTGTGTATTTGTAGAAATAATGAAGCAGCAACTACAATAGTCTATTTTGTATGTCAGTTTGTCTATTATATATGTTAATGTGCCGGGTTTGCTGTTGGACTCAAATCCTAAAATACTGTATATTTTATAATGTATATATTTATGTCCTGAGATATATGTGTATGTATGACTGTATAAAAATAAATATTTTTATATCAATATGTGTGGTAAATGCTTACAGGTCTTTTTTTAAATTCACAAAACATGGACACATGATAATATTGTAAATTAGATGGTAAAAGATCAATAATACAATAAATGTGTATTAAAAACTAGCATCCTAATGAATATTAATATATATGTTGATTATATGTTGATATGTATATATTAATTCACAGATCTATTCTGTGTGTAGTGAAACATCCAACTAAAAAGCTCCAGGTCAAATAGCATTTGCAAGTTATTCTTAAAAACGATATTACTTGTTTAACCTCCTTCTTGTAGCGGATGGGTGGTTGACTCACATAGTGCCATGTACCCTTTTTTAATAACAAATTAAACTAAAAAGTCTTTAAATATATATTTATGTGATTGTCTACATTTTATAGCACTCATTGCTTTGTCCTATGTGGTAAAATCACAACTATCTGGCATATCTGCCAGATATCAAATGGCAGGTCTGCATTTGATATGAAGTGAAGTGCAAGAAAAATACCATAAAACAATAACCAATAAATAAATAAATAAATATCCTAATGCTATTATATTTTGGCTCTTAGTAGGAGTGCCTTGCATTATTGCTAAGCTCTACTACCGAGAGCTTACCTATGTAGGCCTACATTAGATTGTTTTTGTATCAAAACATGACGTAACCTACTTATCCCTTGTGCTATTTAATAAGGGTGAGACATAGACATGTAGCGTGGCCGTTAGACCAACACGTAGGCCTATATTGAAGAACAATTGATGGTGTCAGTATTCACACGGGCTTGGTATGTTGGTCCTGCCTTCACAAACGGTGATAACGAACGTTAAGATTATTGAGGTCACATTACAAATGTCCCAGACATCTGTTTACCTCTCCAACCCTCCCTCTCTGTAGTTTAAGCCCGATGGGATCTGTTTGTGTCTCTTAATATAGACGGACAGGCCTCCTGTCATGACAATTGAAGGCTGGAACACAACAAATACATTTAATTAGACGAATGAAGAGCTGGAGCTGGACGAGAGATATAAAGTATTTTGAGCTATGCCTGGCAATAAACTTTAATAATCAAACTAATTGTGATTTGTTTTTTATTCTACCTATTGCCTAACCGACTGAATATTCTTCACAAACAATTCTTCCACAGAGCGTTTGAATGATTGATTCGACAATAATTGAGAGATTCGGCGATAGTTAAGTGGGGTTTTTTAAATGTTTTCGCGACCCGACGCTAAAAATATACATTTCCCGTGTGTCTCACATGTCATTTGGTGTCTCAAGCGTTGCGTCAAAGAAGATTAAGGTAATAGGCTTTCTTCTGCAGAACCGCTGGGCATGTCCTGCTCGAACAGGCCTGTTTTGCATGCACCTCTAGGAATATGGCCACCTCATACCTCGCATTACTTAGGCCTGTTGTTTTGGTATTATATCTCATAACTCCTGGATCATCAAATTGTCTGACCGGTTGCTCCTGCACAGATGACACCATGGGAAGGTAAGCGACTACTGAACCTGTAGTTTTGAAATCGGGACTCAAACATTGTTAAATGTAGGTTATGGAATAACCAGCGGGTTTGAATGTCTTCAAACTTCAACTCAGTGCATCAAATCTCATACCTCGAACTTTGCGCAGACGCTGTTCGAGAAGATAAAATACGCAGCGTCCACGACCTCGATGTTAGTATAACCTTTCTTTTTCTCGTGTGGTTTCTCTTTTTCTAGGTCCTTACTTTGTATGGAAACTTCCATGGGACGCATCCCGGACGATATTCCGAACGATTTGACTAAAATTCGAATAGAAAATTCGCACTTGGCCGAGTTACCCCGTGGATCGTTCTCTAAAGTCAGTACCTTGGAGTTTCTGTGGCTCAATTTCAACGACATCACCCTGATGAACATCAAAAGCCTGGAAGGTCTCGGGAATCTCACCGAGTTGAGGTTACAAGGGAACAAATTGAGTTCAGTACCATGGACAGCGTTTCAGGACACGCCGAGCCTCAAGATCTTAGACCTGAAACACAACCGACTGGACGTGCTTCCAGAATACGCCCTGAGACATTTAACAGCCCTGACCTATTTAGATCTGTCCTTCAATCGGCTTAGTGTGATATCAAAAGATGTCTTTATTAACTGGCCCCTTTATCAAATCACAGAGAAGGCGTGGGGGAAAGAAGGTCTGGTCTCCAACGTTGTGTTGGCGCTGCATGATAATCCTTGGTTGTGTGATTGCCGACTCAAAGGTTTCGTCGAATTCATCAGGGCGGTGAGTCCTCCTATCATTTTGATGAACTCCTATTTGACGTGTTCCGGCCCCGGCGCCAAAGCCGGGAAGTTCTTCCATGAGATCCAATTAAAAACGTGCACGAAGCCTGTAACCTCTGCCCCAGAAACTAACATGACTTTGCCCCTGGGAGCGAACGTAACGCTCACATGCTTAGTCAAGGCCAGGCCTGACCCCGACATTCATTGGATGTACAGTATGAAGATTATAAGAGGATTTTCTGGTAAGAATTTTTTTTTTTTTTTTTAAACTTCTATCATCCATTAAACTGCCGCCGACCATCAGTGGGAGCACTTATCATGATATTATATCTACTGTACAACTTCCAGGCCACATCTGCTTAGAAACAATGTGACCCTATAGGGCCATTCTATTTGATGGCCTGTTTACATTGCTGTGGGCCGACCATCCGACCGTGGTTTGTTGCTATTTTGATGTTACATTGTTTCATCTGTCTGTCTTTTCAGTTACCGAAACACGTGTGGATGACGAGACCATCAGTTCCCAGCTTGTGATCCCCTCTCTTCATCTGGCTGACAGAGGGCTATATACCTGCATGGCCAACAACTTCATTGGGAATTCCTCTGTCACTGTTTTGATCAACATCAGTTCCCACAATTCCTCCGCTCCCATCCCCTCATCATTCCCTATGGTGTCATCTGATGAGAATGTCTACATTGACATTCGTATCGCCAAGCAAACAGTTTATGGCATCACCCTGGAGTGGTACGCAGCAACGCGCAACCCCGCAGAAACATGGTATACCATCCACTTTGGTAAATATGATTCACCCAAAAAGGAAATGATCTACATTGGCCCTGGCATCAACAGCTACTCGGTCAGTGACTTGCTGCCTGTCACGAAATACGAGGTGTGTGTGACTCTGAAAAACCAACCACCCCGGGAAGGCCAGTGCATTCTGTTCGTGACAGGAAGTGATATCAGCGAGCTGGAGCAGAGGGAGAGGCTCATCCACATCATAGTCATTGTGTGCGCCATGGTCTTGGCGGTGCCCGCTGGCATGTACGCCTGCACCACGGAGGCCAGGTTCAGCTGCATTGAGCACTGCACCAACCTGTGTAAGAAGCGCAGGCTGCGAGGCCAGGACCTGCCTGAGAGGGAGAGACAGGCTACCTTCGACAGCTTGCAGGCTACTAGCGAGGAAGGCCTGTGCCGGGACTCAGGGGAGGAACGGGTAAAGAGTCGGATGACGGAGGATAAAACCAAAGGAGGCAGCGCATCTCAGCTATGTTAGCTAAATATTAAAATCGTACCTAGAAGTACATTGGTTTGTTAAAAAAAAAAAGTCTTGTGTATATAAATCTTAAGCTGTTACCTCAAGATGGAAATGCCTTTTTCCTTATTGTTAAGGAGAGTTTGTTAATTGTATGAATGTATTACAAGTCAAATGTTTGTGAAAAAATGTATTTGATACTTCTTTGGCTAACTTTTTTTTTAATGTTTTGATATGGAATTCAAAGTCATAAACTCCTGAATTCAAAATTAGAAAATCAAGCATGTTCACATACTGAACATGTCCTCTTATTATTAAGTCTTCATTTAAGGATACTGTGTGAAAGATCACAACGCTTTTGTTCCACTGTTGTTTTTATGAATACGGATAGATTTTTTTTTTCATTTTATTCCTTCCTCAATCTCTTATAAGGGAACAATGATGTGGATTAAAGTGGAGTTAAAGATGAAGGCTGAGACAGACCCTGATGTTTTAGCACAATCACTCGGAGGATTTGTTACATAAGCAGTGTTTTCGCGGGCGTTTATACATACACTGGTAAGGAGATTAGAGTGCTTTTCTATGTGAATCCTGTCAATCCTATGTCTTAAACAGAGAGCGGGGCATGATATTTCTATTTAATGACAGGTCCCGGCACTCACATTGATTATCAGTAAAAATGTGGTGTGCACTTTCAGAGGTTCTTTTGATTGATATTAATCATAATAATCAGAATACAATGGAAATGTGTTGTTTGAAGTCAGTGATGACCAATAGCTCTCTGGTAAATATATGTGTGCTTTCAGAGGGATATTATCACAAGCATAAATATATGTTTTATGTATACTATCATACTGCAAGATAAATGATGGTTATATTTACAGTGTTATGGCCAATCAATGCACTATTGTGATCACTATACCAATATCAAAATCCATAATATCATCCCACTCTTAAAAAAAAACAAAAAACAAAAATAAATAAAAATATATGATACTCTGATGATTGTTGAACACTTTGTCAGTTTCACTTGAGCCCTCATTTTGAGCTTACCTCCTCAACCCACTGACTGATGCTAGTTATACACTTTAACAGCAGGAAACCAGAAGACATAAGCCAATTATAAGAGGGCATGTGACGAGGTTGTGACAAGGTCTTTGAATAAACAGTCTAAGTTGGAGATTTGGAGGAGAATGAAGATCAGTTAGGCTGTGAGGTTAAAGGAACACTTTAAGACGGCCATAGTGTTTGTGAGCGTTCAAGTACTTTTAGCAACTGCACAAAACTGAGCGCACACGATTACTTTCAAATATTTATTCAAAATCAAGACAGTACAAAGTCAATACAAAGATGTCACTTAAAAGAGACAGGCAAGTGTTATATAGGCTAGTACATTGATCAAGATATAGACATATAAGAGATATTCATTACTGTGAAGAAATGACTAAATTGTTTTGCCTACATTTGAAGGCATTGAACAGTAACAGAGACTGTGCAATCAATGAGGAGAATTTTACAATGAGCCTTAATGCTAGACACAATATAGACAATATCAATATCTATAAAGGGAATTTTCAAGCAATTTAAATACATAGCACTCTGAGCTTGAAAATGTAACCATATGACTAATGTTTAGGAACAATAACCCACAAGAGGAGTTAGATGGATAATTAATTTGGAATACTATTGATAATTTTCATACAGCTATTTAGTTTCATTCATACTTATTGGTATTCACTGCAGCAAAATATATTCATCCAAGCAGGCATGTCCATATCTCTTCATACATAGTACATAGGCCCACAATAAAGACAAATATATAATACTGTACATTCAAAGGAGGCCCATCTCATAAAAACATCTCTTTAGGATAACCCAAATGCTTAAATAAATAGGAAAAAAGCAGTTCACCTTTTAAATTATGTTTTTTTTTAAATCTTACGGTGGCACATGGTAATCATACAAAAAAGCAACTCCTTAGCTCTCAAGCAGCTGAAATAACACAGTAAAACATTACTACACAGGTCATTTAGCACTTTATGTTAAGCAGTGGTATTTGTCAGAACTGTGTTGTTCAGCTGCACGCTCCATTGAGCAAGCAATATTGGATATGTTTGCAGAATATAGGGTGCAATCCTGGTTCTGTCCAAGAAAATATTACAGGGTCTTGAGCATGACTATTTTCAGGAAATAACAGGAACATATGTATACACAGTTATTCTGAGTAATCCTTAGGCAATTTACAGCAGTGCTTCTTACTGTTGTCAACATGATATAATCCTCCTCAAGATGGCAGTGTAGTAAATAATCCAGGAAGATACCACTGAGTGAGTCATGTTCTTTCTTCAGATTGGCTAAACCACGTCAGTCATGTTTGCAGTTCCCCGCTGCCGTATTTACTGAAGCGTAATTCTTTGTGCTCCCTTCAGTTGTACACTCCAGCTTTATTTACCTGTGCCTGTTTTTAAATGCACGCCAAATCCCACAACACCATCATGTTAGGTTCAGGTGAGGGCTCTCAGACAGCAGATGAACCAACATGGAATGCTCCAAGTGTTCAGCAATCCTGAAGAACAAAAGGTTAGTTTGACAGCATTAGTAATAGCCTTTGTTGCTCTCAATGATTTTTTGCTCTAACTTCATTTTGAGCTCTGAGACTAAGGCAGAGCTCAAATTTCCTTCTTTGCCGCGGTTGGATTTTGATTTCTTGGAGCTTTTGGACGCGAGCGCACCGGAGATTGTGGGCACCGAGCGGGTCTTCTCATTGGGCCATGTGTTAGAGGGAGGAGGAGGGGGCAGGCTGGGCGGTGGAGGTTTCTTTCGGGGGCTGTTCTTGTTCTGCCTGGATTTTCTTTCAGGGTCGCCGATAATGAACTTGTCTGAAGAACTGTTGCCTTTGTAGAAGGGCACACTGAAGGACCGCTGCTGGTGGTTCCTGGGTCGTCTCCGGATGATGCGACGCTCTGGCATGATCCTGTTTGACTTTGTGTTGCGCAAGTACATAGCCGTAGAGATCAAGACAGTCACTCCTACCAATATGCTAATGATACCAGTCAACGCGCCTAGAACTTTCATAGGATTGTCCCTACTTTTCTTTAAAAAGGCCGCCATAGGCCCCTTGAGAGGAGTCTGGAAAAGAGCACAAATAGAATACTTTAAATCAAGTCCAAGTGACTGAATTCAAGCGTTAAGTCTTTTTTCCATAGCATGCAAGCATGAGATGGACGAGCAAAGCACTGACAGAGGAGGCCCAGACAACACGTCTACTTGACTACAAACATGATGCTTCCACGCTCACTCGCTCACACTCAATCATCCGTTCGCCTCCGTCTCAAATGCAAAGCGAACTATGCACAGTGCTAGTTCTTGGGAATGCGTCTGGCAGTGCAGTGCGTGAGGATTTCTCTTGGCATGTGCTTGATGAGGGCTGTACATGGATTAACTTAATAGCAGAGCTGTACTGCGATGATAGTTACTGAGGCCAAAACGGAGTGCGATACATATTTGTATGAAAAGTAGAGATCAGTCGAGCAAAAATGGGTTTGTCTTTGTCACTTAAATAGCCAAAACAAAGAACGAAAAAAAAGAAAAGAAAAGAAAAAAAAGAAAATCATAATTTAGATAAACAATGATGGATTTTTGAATTTGATCGTCAGGATAGTATAAAACCATTATTACATTTTTGAATCAATGAAAAATACATTTCTTTCATATTGAGTTTGGTAAATAGCAAAAAAAAAAAAAATTCCTATACAATGTGCTCCAGTACTCTTTTACAGACAATAGATAACCAGTAAAAAAATAAAAATCTTTTTGTAAAATGTATAAATGCCTCTTTAAGATACACATATAAAACTATTCTCATTTGACCCTACGGATCACTTTAATGTAATTACTCTCAGGGTTGATTCGGGAATTTTTCACTGCATTACAGTACAGGGTGGTGGATATACAGACTGTTACTAAAATGAGTGAGGTGACAATGCTGAAACATATTCCGAAAACAGTCAGAGGACGCTTGCTGAGGCCCATGAAGTACGCAATAATTCGAGCTTTGATCTGTAAAGCACAATACACAACACAGAAACAACACCAAGAGTACCAAGAGTCATCTCAACATGTAAATGTAAGGTGAAGAAATGAACATATGAGGTACAAACATAATATCACATGCGTATTGGTTGATGTGGATGTTTGAAAATAGAAGATGAATGAAATATAAAGTGACTGGTTGAAACAACGACTCTCAATAAGCAAGTGCGTAGAATTTAAAAAAAAAATCGTATTCTCGTGTAGTGAAATAGTTCAAAACTGCGCGTTGCCTAAGAAGCAAGCTTGGCATAGTTAGCACTACAAGCGCGCTAAATATAGATCAGAGCTGGCGACGGAGCCTTACCGCCTCGGTGATGTCGATATTGACCACGGCTGTCGTGCTGAAGGATGGAGAGCCTTTGTCCCTAGCCTCTACCACTAGGGACCACGTGCAGTCCTTCTGCTTGGTGAGGTTTTGAACAATCTCCATGGACTTGATGTAAGGCTTGAGCATGATCTCCCCGGTGTCAGCGTCGATGTCAAATATGTTGTCGGGGTCAGCTTTCATGATGGAGTATTCAATGACATTGTTAGGAGACTCTGCATCTTCATCCACTGCCTGTATTAAAATGAAAGAATAAGACGCATAATTGCTAATACTTTCAATATATCCGCCCCTGCACCTACACAATGACGGTGTACATGGCCGAAGGAACTGGATTTATTAAACATCTTATAACACCCATTGTCTTTATACGCACTGACTTATAATTATGTTTTGATTTGTTGAGAAAATACAATACCACAAAATGTACCTCTATTTTGACAGGCACACCAATAACCATGGTCTTTTCCAGGAATTTGTCATTAAACTCAGGGGAATGGTCGTTCAGGTCAATCACAGTGACGAACACTTCAGCCAAGCTGTACTTTCCTTCTGTGTCCTCGGCCTTGACATAGAAGTTATAATTGCACCTGACCTCTGCGTCCAGGGTGGCCCAGGGCTGGGTGAAGATGAGGCCGGATGAGTGATGGATAGAGAATCTGCAGTCCAACATGGAGAGCGTATTAGTAACAACTAAATTTGTCCGTTGTATATAAAATACCCCAGCGATGTTCCAGCTCTCACTTACACACCTTTACTTTCAGAACCAAACCAAATGTTTCCATGTTGGCACCCATGCTACTTCAACACTCAAGAGGTATATTGTGTCCTATGTATTAGTTAAAGTATTTTGCCGTAATGTCATTTCATTAGCTAGTCTTTGATTAAAAGTCATTGTTGGACAACAGATATTTAGAGAAAATCTGTTTAGATTATATTAAAGGAGCTATATATGATATTCAGCCACTAGATGTCACACTAGAGCGCAATGATATGCAGGTGCAGCCGGACCGGCTACCAAAACAAAGAACAGAGAAGCTCAGATTACAACACACACAGAGAGAGTGTGACTTCATTCTCTGCTCAGGATGCCTTTACTCCACTATCGCTTTACATAGCAAATAGTTGTTTGCTGCTATATTAATGTTCAAAATATTGTATATAGTACCTTTAATGAATACTAACAGTTAAAAAAGTTTCTTAAAAAACACGAAAAGGTCAGGAGGGTAAATTATTTTTCTTGTTCATCACTGTGACTACAGGTCTTATTCAGCTATGCTTTATCATCTCTTTCCGCTTTTTCACTGTGAAAATTAACAAGTCGCCTAGAAACTGATAACTTTCACACAATTAACTCAACTCCTTGCCTGGAAACAAGCATAAATTTGCACTTTCCATTGACTGCATGCTGCCTTGCCTTCCAAAGCTGCCATCTCCCTGGCTCCAGCTGTCACATTGCATGTTAATTGGCTCTGCCTATGTGAGACAGGCCAGGCAGTCTATTTTTTACCCGCCAATCCAATTAGGAGATTAGCCAGCATCTTGCTGCCATCTTAAAGTAAGCTGTTTGTGGAGCAGAGAACCGCAGGCAAGGCTAACTAAACTGGTTTACTAATTCTCTCATCAAAGAAGTCAAACTGTGATGGTTGAAGACCAGTTTGTTAACTGGGTTCACCTAGCAGCCAGAACCGGTTCCACAGAGTAGTGTAAAGACTCAAGTATACTCAAGATGAGTCCTCGGACTCCTTCCTTGGACTCATATCAACATATATAAGTAGCTTTTTTCCCCTATGCTATGCAGTTAGATGAGCCGTGGCAACTCAACAGTTAAGAATCTGATCTGATTGAACCTAAACTGGCAGGAGCGTAGGACAGTACTTACAAATCTGATCCTGATCCATAAATCGTGTATTTGACTTGCCCCCAAGGCCCTGAATCTGGATCATTTGCCTAATGAAAAAAAACAACCATGAAACAGATTAGAAGGATAGTATTTACAGTGCATGTTCAAAAGTGTGAAAAAGGGGACACTTTCTAAGGTACCAATTACCAATCTGATAATGCGTATTGACATTTCATGGCGCTGTGATCACACACCAGTTGAGGAGACAAAACCCTGAACCGATGTAGTTGAAGGCTGTCCATTTAGATGATTGGAACTGCTTGAGGATAGCCCAATAGGATTTTAAGCTCATGTACAATGGGTGGGGGATTTACACCCAGCGGGGCCTGTCTACTATGAGTCCCTGGGGTGAGCAAAACCGTAGGCCATGAGGCGTAGGCCAGTATGATTAACCTTGAAGGAACTTAAGCTTTTCAATGCTTAGCTTGGAAAGCTGGTAGTCCAAAATGAGGCAATATATTTCCAATCTGTCTGTCGCAACCAAGGCATCATAAAAAAAAATCATAGAAATAACTGTAGGAATAACAAGGAATTTGGCAAAATTTGGAGAACAAAACACTGATACTTTAACACCAACACATTTTGGCTGGAAAAGCATGATGGAGGTGAAACAAAGAGATATGGAGACACAAACTGCTAAAGCTGCAACAACAAAACCCAAGCTGGGGGACATAGAGCTTTGTTGTCTGGCAAAGAACCGCTTTCATTTAATGAACTGCACCCAGTAATATGCATCTACTGGAGGATTGTTAGATTATATAATCATATTTAGGTGGGGTTTAGGCAAAGTATAATCTTGATGGACTCACTGTTACAGACACAATGGTAGAGCCTCCAGGGGAGTTCTCAGGGATCCTGCCGATGTAATAGTCTGATGTGAATTTGGGAGTATTGTCATTCGTGTCCAGGAGGTTAATCACTATGTCAGCCGTTGCGCTGAACCTCTCGGGCGTGTCGATCTCCACCGCCAGCAGCTGCAGGAAGACAAACAGATACGGTATCGTGATGAATCTGCATTTGCGCCATTTCAACGAGAACAGAAATACATAACGATGGAATACGGCAATAATCATCTTTGGGTGCGAGCTGCGAGGTCCCTAGGCCCTTTATAGAAAATCTGACCTTGAATGATAAGGTGGCCGCCTTTTCATAGTCGATGCCAGAAGTGTCTTCCACAATGATGGTCACCTGTGCTTCGTTCAACACCGTCTGAGGCACCACCCGCAACACTCGGCTGGGCCCCACCAGCCTCAGTTTGAATTTAGCATTCGCTCCCTGTACAGGAAGAACATCCATGCTTATATATATATATAAATTATCGTGAATTAGTACAAAACAGTTTGTAAGGATGCAAGGAAGGGCTGTGAAATATAAGAAATATATAACATTATTCTCATTATAATTAATGTAGATATAATATGTGAAATATAAGGGTAGTCCGGCAGACAACATCACATCGCATCGAGGCAACAGTTTGGTTAATGGAGCTGAGGACATAATAAATAACACTCATTTTAACATAATCGTTTTTGGAACAGTCCAACATGTCTATCTGGAACGGTATTGCGTAACTTGACACACAATGCTTCTGCAGGCTGGTTAGCAGCCATTTAATGATTTATCTCGAGCTAATGCTGCCAGAAGGGAATCTGCCTGTAGTGCAACGTGCAGTGTGAAGAGGCACGTGATGAAAGCGCCTTCTGTTCAAAAATTGTTTTGATTTTAGCATCTGAAATTCCTCATTACGTAACTCCATTTTCAATATTGGAACTTTAATTGGAATATTGTTTAATGTTAACTCTTGACAAGTAATAACATTTGTTTTGAAGGCAACATGCTAAACTTCTCAATGAATGAGTGTTTTTGTACAACAGGCATGTGGAGAATCACGGAAGCTGACGTGACAGCTGTCAGGGTGCATTGGGATCAATAGTACTGGGGTGAATGGGGAGTGAGTCTCCTACCTGATCCGAGTCATTGACGGTGATCTTAAAGCCCCTGAGGATCTCCCCTGCAGGTGGGTGTTCGTACATGGTGACCTCGAACCTGTTCTGCGGCCCGTTCTCCCCGTAGAAGGTTGGAGGGTGATTGTTAAGATCCACCACGCGAACTATCACCATGGCGACGTCGTAGTCCGACAGCTGCTCGTTCTGTCCTATCTCAGAGGCCTGCATTTCCAATTTACATAGACGGCAACACGTATTCAACCACGAAAGGGCTGTTTTAATTATGAGATAACATGATGACACCCAAGAGACAACAGAAACACATTCAATACCTTGACATTAATTTCATATAATTCATTTTTCAGCTGGGATGGATAAGTTGCCAGGCTGATGCAGCCGCTTGTGCTATTTATGTCAAAGACACCATCACTACCTGTGAAAGGAGAACAGATAGGTGTTAAATGTGATGATATTATGAGTTGGGACAATCTCAAATTTCTTCAAAAATACATTACAGTAACAATTTAGTTCTAATGAACGCAATAGCTACAAAGATTCACTTCAATAAAAGGAAGCTCAAATTGGCATATTTCCTACTTTGAAAATATAGTTTAATTAGGAATGCTTACCATTGACAATAGAATAATATATGGGGTTAGGATTGCCTTGATCTCCATCTTTGGCATACACAGTATATATTTCAGAACCCTAGAAGTAAAAAAAATGACAATTCTGTGTGTATCATATTCAGGAATTAACATATTTACACAGAAAAAAAACAACGACACACAATTCAGCTACACAAAGAAAAAAACGACTACGTTCATATAAAGTGAATGGAGAAAAACACTTACAGGAACTGAGACTTCGTAGATGTAGCCAAAGTACGGGGTGCCGATAAAGCAAGGAGATGTGTCTTGGGCATCAAGTACATTGATTGTTATGTTGGCTGTGGAGGTCATCACCTGGTGCACTCCCTTGTACTTTCCACCTCCATCCTGAGAGAAGAATGAGTATGTCAGAGGTTACACCATCTGATGTACATGACTAATGAGTGTTTTGCTATTTGCACATCCAAGGCAATTTACACTAAGTAAGACGGTAAGGGTTGAGTGTCTTGTTCAAAGACAGGACAGATGGCCATTGATGTACGCATATTGATTCAGGGGGAAACCATGTGACCTTAGGATTACAGGATCTCTAACCACTTAAGTTAGCTGACTTCCACTATGTTGTATCTGCTTGTACTAGATTGCATTTCACCCCTGACTCCCTTGACTAATACCTTATTTCTAAGAGTGACTGACTGTAGATTGTAAAATTTAATAAGGACAATACATTTGCAACATTTGTAACATTTACTCAATTTAACCAAGGGAGGGAGTTAATTTGTCACTGTGAGTTGACCCAGTTGTGTATTTTTGTAGAAAAACTAAGTGAAGATCATCCATAATTTGTAGTAGTTTGGACAGTGTATAGTAACTTTAATGAAAACAAACTTGAAAAAACACTTTTATACTATAGACCTTTTTCACAGAAGCCATATTGGCATGAAATAACAGGTAAACACAGGTTTAATTAATGAAATTAATTAAGGTTCAGTTCCATTTAGTGTAGCAGAGCCTTTCCAGTGAGCCAACCTGCACATTAGCAGCAGCCTGACCTTGACCCTGACCTTGTCCCTGACCCACCCTGACTCTGTTTGACCTGAATGGAACGGAACCTTAATTAGTATCATTGCTAACACCTACTATTTCATGTCAAAATGGCTGCTGTGAAAAAGGTCTCTTGAGCTTTTGCCACTGTAAACCAATTTCACAACTATTTTAGTAGTTACATGAGAAAAATTATGTTTTTATTACTATGTATCATACCTAATTGGTTCATGATTATGAACTGAATGAAACAGTATTTTTGCTTAACAGGCAGGGCTGGCTATACCCACTCTATAGTAGAGAACCTATACTCATCTAATAATATCTGAAAATTCTGTACAAATTGATCTGTCTCTCTGAACATTCTTTTAATAGAGATATTTTGGGGGGGCTGCATGTTATTCCACAGGTAGTCAGGACTGAAGTTGGAGTAGAGCTAGCCCTCCTCCTCCCCCTCGCCATCATTCTATCCCTCCACCTACCCCTCAATCCTCCCCTAACCCTCCCTCCTGCCATCTCTCTTCAGAGCTCCAGAGAGGATAAGCCCTGTAACAGGAAAGGGCGACATCACCATCTCACCTTGGCAACCACCGTCACAAAATGGGTCACTGTGGTCTCGTAGTCCAACGTCTCGTCAGGTTTGATCCTGAGGACCCCGCTGTGCCCATCAATGGAGAATTTGATGGATGGGGAGTTCTGACAATGTAAACAAGCCACACAGTCAGTAATTACTCATGTCTCTTTAAACTTTGTACAAGTCGCGTCAAAGAGGCTTATAACTGGTATTTCACAGAGGCTATTTTGTCTCGACCTGCCTCTTACTTCAACCTATAGAACGTTCTGTACATCTCTGTCGCTGCATCAGGATGGCTGCGTCTCACAGCCGACACGTGAACAATGACAACTACTGTCAGCAACCCTGAACTCCCGTTAAGCCTTCAATGCCTTGCTCAAATGTAATTGAAATTTAATCCAAGTAACACCGTTTCCAGACTGCTCTCCGCTATGAGATTAATCTTTTCCTCCGCACGCTGTTCCATCACTCGAATGCATGCCCTTGTCCTCCCTCCGTATGGCGGCGACACTCTCGTGATCCCTCACCCTCACCCCTGGTGTTACCCTGAACTCTAAGCCATACCAAGCCAGTAGACATCATTACTGTATTGGATGACAGCAGGTCCATAGTACTGGATATTGACTGGGCACCCTTTACCTGTAGATAGTATGACACGCTGCCTCCAGAGCCCATATCTTTATCCACGGCTTGGACTCTGTAGATGCTACTACCTGGGACAGTGTCCTGTTAAAGAGATAAACAGAGAAATGAGAGTATGTGTACCACGAGTACGTCATCATATCGATGCACTATGGTCATTAACACATCTTTTTTTTACCTACCTCTGGGATATCAATGATGAAAGGCAAGTTTTGAAATTCAGGTCGCTCATCATTGGCATCAGTAACAAACACTCTTACTGTCTCAACAACCTGAAAGACAAAACAAAGGCAACGTATCAGCCACAACTGAGCTCAAGTGTTTACGTGACGTAAAATTAATATACTTACAAACTTGGAACAAAGTTCATTACCAAAAATGCTATATATCCATTTTAGAAATTAAATCATACTTGAAAATCATCAATATTTAATAGAGATTTAAATATTGATGAAAATATCAATATTTAATAGAGAGGAACGTGTTTCCAACAACAACTTAAGTTACCTACCATCTTTTCAAAAGTACCGTAATTTGTTTTTAATTGTGTGATATTGGCCATTTGGACAAAAGATAATAAACGCAGATAATATCTAATAATCAGACTCTTGATTTGATATATAAACTCACTTTATTGCGACCATCTGTTATGCTCACAAGCGCTGAGATTTCACCTTGTTTCTAAAAATAGAAAAAAGATACACTGAGCCATGTTGAGCCACAGGAATGACAGCTGACTGACAGATGACAGATGTCAACAATCTCTGTTTTGAACTCACCTCTCTGTCGAGATCCTGAATCAGTGTCACATTTCCTGATTTGGGATCCACTTTAAAATATTCTCTGGACCCCTTTTCAAAAGTGAGGCCATATCTCACGGGATCCCCTTCCGGATCTGTGCCATTTAGTGTGTATACCTGTGTTCCTACATGGGGAAAAAAGAACAGAGAGACAAAAGCTGAAATTGCTGACTATATATATGATTATATATAGGACAAAAACATTCAATTTCTGTGTTTGCTTTAATTATGCAAAAAAAATAGATGAAATTGTTTCCTTTCATTGACAAGATCGAAGCATCCAGAGCTATTCTTCAATATAAACAACAGAGCTGATAACCAAGATAAGACCCCATTGTTGTCTCCTTAACCTGGAGGTACGTCACATCTAGAAGGCATTACGGTGATCAGCCTGAGCCTCAATATCAATGTGATCATTTCATCAGTACACCTTTGCACTTCAAATAAATACATGGAAAACTTCACTGAAATCAATATTCCTACAAGAAAATGTTAAGATTAATCATGAATTGTAGTCGATATTAAAATTCTTAAGACTCACCTACTGGTGTATCCTCTGAGAGACTAAACAAAGCCATGTTCCCATTTGTACTGCTGGGGCCATGATCATAAAAATACGGAGCATAGTCTGATGGTCCTTTTTGAAGAAACAAACATGCCTCAAGTTATTACAATCAACACAGTTTATTTATTATTAATTAATTAATTAATTAATTAATATTTTTAACAATTTCAATATTCTCTGCCACATTTATGAAAATCAAAACAAGTCATATCATATGACCGATCAATTTAACAACTTGCTACTGTATACATTGTATATACCTAAAAAAAATAAATCATACAGACATTGGTATATTGATTTTAAGTGTCAATTTTAATGCAATCAGCTGATTATTTGTTGCACTCACTTGCTGAAGGAGCAGGTGTTGAAAGCAGGGGAGAAGAGGAGGGATGTTAACTATGATTTCATTTAGCTTTACAGTACATTTTTAAGCATGTTTACAGCACAACAGAAACACATTATCACACACTGGTTTAAAGAAGTACAAGCAACACGACCACTCTAAATAAGACGGGCATGCCCTCTGTGCGTTAAAGGATTAACTAGATGATATCAAGGCAATTACCCCGGCAAAGACGCGTCCTAACCGCACAAAGACAAACAAGGAGACCAGACCTTACCCAAGCTAAAGTGAACCAAGGTGAGAAACAGTAAAATATGCGTTTTCCTTTCTCTCTTCATCCTGGCGGAGTCATGTGGAAGGCTTTGGGGAGGGAAGGAGCGGTAAAGTGGCGTGCCCTTCTTCTGGAGGTGTCTCAGCGGCTCAGTGGAAGAGGCTGGAGCAGATTCTCAGACGCTAATCCAGTGACGCATCCTTCACTCGGCAGACATCTTCCACCGCGCTGTTTTCGCCGGGATTTGGAAGGAAAAGTTACCCGTGGAAACAAGAGAAGCGCTTCGCTTTACGCAAGACGCGGTGTAATCACACCTTTTACGCGTGACAGTGTACAGTGCGTGTGTGCCAGAATCTATGCGTTTGCAAGATAGTAATTGAATGAGTTACTTTATACTGCAAAATACTGTCTCAGGCAGCTCTTCTACCAGTGTTTTACCTCACTGGTACCATGAACAATATATACAATTAAGTCAACCTAACACATACTGGGAACTTGTTTAGACACAGCCCAAAGAAAATTATTTTCCAGTCTGGTATTCCAAATTTGAGGGTTATTATCAAACTTGTTGTACATGTGCATTTGTCTGTAAAGACCTCAACCAATATCACACTTGTTTCCTCTTGCTGGTTTTATAAAGGGTATTAACCGCCTCTTTAGTTTAGACATGTGTCTCAAAGTCCACTGACCTAAACTTGCCCTGGCTGCTCTCCTTGGCAGCTCTCAGACCAAGAGACAGTGCAGAAGGACCTAACCTGACCTGTTTGTGGACCTGCGATGCACATAGCCAAGAGGCTTTCCTTGGCCTTACCTGCCCTATTTCCCTGGTGAACCATTGACCTGTCAAATGCTATTCCTCAAATGAAAAAATATACTAAATAATCAAAATTAGTAATTGGTAGAGAGGTGTGTCTCTGTTAAGGAAAGTTCCTCCAATTCCACTTTTTGATCTTGATATATGGATATGGTCGATTTGTATGACGCACAAGGCTACTTCATAGGTTCAGTTCATATTAATATGCCATATTACGTAAGCTGTAAACCAACAGTTTATATGTAGAGGAAAGCTTTCTGGTATGTGTTATTTTCTGTTTATAAACCAGGCGTCATATGAAGGTTCAGTGTGGTGTATGTTAACAACATTGATTTACTCATACACGTAGGTGCAGTCATGTGCACTTCCTGTATTCACAGGTATAAAAATAATCTATGATGTTCAACAAAACACCCATATAAGGAACTGGCAGGCAGCCAATCAAAAACCTGCTCTACTGACTAACATACGTAAATGCAGAACCCATGACCTTGTCTTTGTTCCAGGAGACACCCATATTGGTTACAGCAGTGAAAGAACTGTTATTCAAAATGACTTAAATTATTCAATAACTTAAATAAAATGAAAGTTGAAAGAAATACTGATATTAATTGCTCAAGTACAGTATATAACAGATAAACCAATCAACAAAGTAAATTGATAGCAATATACTGTAATGTTAAACCTGCTATTCTGACTCTTCTATTCTGATACTGATAGCAAAAGGGAATTACAACAACAAGCGTAACAAAACAAGCTGGACTTTTCTCCTTCCCTGCAGCACCTCTCTGTCAGTCCTCTCCCCTGTCTAACAAAAAAGGTCACACGGCACAAGTGCCCAGATTATTGTTGGGCCGGCGATGTACACATGGTTTCCACACTGGCCGATTTGCAAAGGCAGAAATTTGATGTGAACATCATATTTTAAGTGTTAGAGACTAACAGCTACTAACATGCTGGGTAAACCAGGACCAAGAAGATAAAGGAAATACTGTCCACACTGTTTAGCTGCTCCAAAAATAAGTGTTTTACTGTTACAGCATTGAGACTAAAATGGTTTTTGTCAGGTACAACCAACACGTGAGAGGGT
>OMKK01029564.1:0-46468 GCA_900302305.1 Polymixia japonica | reverse complement strand
GAATCCATAGAGGTGCTGGACTTCACTTTGCAGTGAAAAATCAGATCACAGTATGTAAAAAAGTGACAGTAGTAAAAAACGAGCAAAAACTGCTTAGGATTCAGAGGGTTAACTGACTACTTCCTGTATCTGTTCTGTCTAAACTAAATATAAATGACATTTATAATGAAATGAAATGAAACATTAAGGTGGGGAATAGGGAAAGATGGCAGTAACAGCGCTGCAGCAGCAATATTGTCTGTGTGGACACCACACGTGTGCGAGCCGCAGAAGTTCAGCATGACAGCCGTCATGCTCAGGCACAGGTTGGTGGTGTGCCCTGGGCTTTATAATGGAATATCAGGGTCCCTGAAAAAGTTCCCTAAGAGTTCAAAAGAAGCATAAGCACCTTCCCTGACCCTAAACATTAAATAACAAGCGAGAGAGAGAGAGAGTGAGTGAGTGAATGAGTGAGTGAGTGAGAGAGAGAGTGTGTGTGTGTCTGTGTGAGAGAGTGAGTGAGTGAGTGAGTGAGTCAGTTTATATATATTATAGTTTTTTAAAATGTATGAATGCCCATTGTTGTATTGTTTATAGTTTTTATTTCACTCCTAAATTTCTGTGTGTGCCTAACGTTTTCAGCTTATAATCATATGTGCTCCTTGGAAAAAAGGTTAACATAGAGCCCCGAATTATCTTGTAATGTTATGAGAACATGTTTGTGAGTATGATAGTGTTTCATTAACATTACAGTACACAAACATGTGACTTGGATGTGCCCTTTTGACAGCTAAATATTATAATAGTGATGCATTCATGTTACAGTACTTAAAAGATTGCACTTTAACTGTGCCCCTAAATCTTTGACTGCTCCCCTACATTTTTCAACTTTAAGGGCACAAGTGCTCCTACAAAAACAAGTAAGAGCCCTGGACCAACTCCATATTAATGCCCATGATTTTGGAATGAGATGTTCGACAAGCGTAGTCTGTGTAGTCTATCATGGAAACATCACTATCGAGCAAGGTTTATTAGTGCAGCCTTCTAAATACATGTTGGGACCTAAAATGTGGTAAGGGATAGATAGCAAGAGCAACACCATCTAAACATGTTCCAGGGTGAGAGACTGCTAAACAAGGATAACACCATCTAAACATGTTCCAGGGTGAGAGACTGCTAAAGCTGACAAAGTCAAGGAACTCCTTTTTCATCACCACATGAATTCACTATACAGTGTTTTGCTTTCTAGTCTTGAGGTTACTATAATAACCTTTTAACACAACGCATTTCTTTTTTCTATTTTACAGGAGAATGGGCACTGCGCAGTCCCACAGTACTAAGTAAGGAGAGAAGCAGGAATTTTCCCATTTTCTTGGGAAAATAACACCATGGAGCCGCGTGTTGCCTAAAGGAAGCTAAAAGGAGAACCAGTGATAAGTCAGCAGAGATTTCCATATGAATCCTGAAGATGTCCAGCTTCACTCTCACACATAAAAACTGGCATCAACCACTGACTCGTGCAGAGAAAGATGGAGAAGGAGTTTGGAGGAGGGCTAAAGGGGGTGGGGGGGGTTAAAGATAGAGGAAAAGAAGAACGTACAGAAAATAAGTGGAGGAGATATGGAAGATATGATATCAGGTGAGACACATGGAAGCAAGGCTGAAGCCAGATGTATGGATGTATGGATGGATGGATGGATGGATGGATGGATGGGATGGATGGATGGATGTATGGGTGGATAGATAGATAGATGGTTGGGTAAGTGGTGCTCTACCTGGTAGCCTTATTAGCCTAAATACATTATAAATAAACATAAAAAGCTATTTGCAGCATATTAAATCATTTTTAATCCAATTATTTTATACTGAAATGATAACAACAGATTCAGAGCTGACCAGCATGCACCTGGCCATGTTCATATGATTTCTGAACATCTGGTGATAACTGGTGATCCCAGCACAAGAACTATTGAGGAATATACAAAATAATTTTGTACAAAATATTTTTTTGTAAAAGATCCTGGAGCTGTCGAAGCTGTCGCAAGGGGATGCACCTAGTTATATTTCAAACAAAACAATTAGGCTATTTATTAGACCAAACATATTGAAGTATGCCAATTCTGATATGTTCACACTCAAAGCCTTAAACGCGAAAGTTGATATATATATATAATATTCTAAAGTAGACAACCTGAAAAAAAAAGAACTTATGCCTACCGCTTTTTCAAAACACCCGTTATATTTCAGGCGGGCTTCACATCTTGCTTCACCTATTGGACTGCTCTGTACACGCGAGTACAGCAGATAGATGGATGGATGGATGGGTGGATAGATAGATGGATGAGAGAGGAGAAGAGAAGAGGAAGACACACAAAAACCCCTTGTTTCAGGAGCTGCATGACATCCCAGTAGAGGCATGAGAAGTTGGGGAAGGCAGGAGGAAGGAGGAGGCAGTGGGACAGATTGGAGCCAATAACATTCCTGTGCTCTTTCAAGAGGACACATGGTGGGGGGGTAGTCAATAGAGGGATGAGGAGCATGTATAATGGGGGGGGCAGGAGAGAGAGAAAAGCAGAAAATGAAGGGTCAGTGATGTGCTCCATTTCGCTCTTCATTCATACTCAAGAACCTCACTCTCATCTCTCACATGGACACCCACTCCCACCACAACTCTTTGGCTGCATCTGACATGAGGCCAGATATGCCATAATTAATCAATCAGGGCTGAGTACCATAATCAATTAATCAGGGCCAAATATACCATAAATCAATCAGTCACACGCCCACCCTACTAGACAGTCTCACAGTGTTCTGCAGCTAACAAAGATGATGCTATATAGATAATACAGATTGTGTTATTTGGTCCCACTTGCCCAAAACCTTCCACGTCCAAAAACCTTGGGTTTGTCCAGTCTTGCATTTTGGAAACTTTATTCTCCATTTTATGCACATCACTACAGCTTGCTTTCTTGCCCAAAAACACTGTGCCCCCCCACACACATTGTGAGCCTCTAGGGGCAGCTCTTCAGACAAACACATTTACACAATAATCCTATTAGCGAGAGAAAGTGCTCTCTCTCCCCCACTTCAGCTGTCAATTCTCCCTCCCTCCCTCTCTCTCCCACTCCCTTCCCCTTCCTCTCTCTCCCTCCCTCCATCCCTCCCCCGTCAATGCCAGTCAATACGCAATCTCCGCTCACTTTCAAATTCTAACGTGTTCTGCTGCAGGCGTGAGCACTCAAGGTCCAACAATAGAATCAAGGTGTTCGAGAGCCGAACAATGTCAGATTCATCCTGAACCACAAATGAATGGAACCGACATACTGTTTCAACCAACAATTTCACGACGAGAGCCACGTGTCGCTCTGCCTTGAAGAGAGCTCGTGATTCTCCATTCACTGCCTACAGTCAAAACTACAGTACACACATAGCAGCAAGAAGGCAAAACTTCTACTCACACAGGTGCTCATGTTTGATCATTTTACTTGCACCTGTCTATTTTAGGAGCAAATACATATTTCAACCAAATATTTCAGCCAAGCCCGTATTCTCTCAGCACGGCTACCATGTTTGCCCTGTTCAGCCTGTCAATATTCCAGCATAGCCCTATCTTTCTCCCTCTTTTTCTGCTCTATCTCCTTCTCCATCTCCCTGTAGCATCTCTCTGAGCCCACCACACCCCTCCTGCTCTGTCCATTAACCCACTGCCCAGTCTCTCGCCAGACCTAGTTTGGAGCTGATGGCTAAAGATTAAGGCTGTACCACATGGACTAAATATTCTACTGCCACAATTTGACAGATACTACAGCTGTAGTATGAAGTGCCAATCTAGGGCGCTATGAAACCCATTGCATGTTTTTTTTAATTCAGATTTATGTAATTATGAATTTTCTTTTTCACATTACACATTTTTTGCTATCAAAAACAGCAGAGTTCACAGTGCTTCCATGCAACTGGAAGTGGTGATGAGTGGTCAGTGTCTAAAGTGTTGAATTGCTCCGCTCTATATTTTGGCATAAATGCAGTTTCTATAGTTTTTAGATTATCAATCTTTTGTTTTGCTTGCCTTCATTCAACAACAAATAAACGGCACGTGCACAAGGTGAGACACATCCATTCACACTCAGATTCTTTCACCAAGAGCACCCCACATACGTTTCTGTCCATATAGTAATGGAAATTTAACTATTATGAAGCAATTTCCCCAAAATCTTACAACGCATGATTTCCATTTTTCAGACAAAATTCTGTGATTCCATCCATGAAGAAAGAATATTTTGTTATATAAGAGAATAAAAAAAGTCCTTATTTATCTTATATTGGCCCTTTATGCAGCCCCTCTGTTCAGCCTCTGTCTGAAACAAGCCGTATTAGATCCTGTCTCTTTAAGGCCCCCCTTCCTATAAGCCCAATTTCTTCTGATTGGCCAACATCCTCTTGCTAGTGTAGAAAGTGAAAGTAAACTGTAAACCTACTAAGTAACATAATTTCTCATTCTTGATTGGAAATGGCAACTTCTCAAATCCAACCGTACATGTTCGAGCCCGAATCTGATTTGGACTATGAGAGTGGACAGCACGAACATCCACAGCAAAAAAGATTACAATAGGATGTCTCTGCTTCATGTGGGAAATGCGCTAAAATGCAGACTGAAGTGGAAAGCTGCATGGAAAACATGGATTACTTTATCATTCATTTAGCTCATTATTTGACACGTTGAGTATGAACATCCAACATTGTAACATTATATATATGTCAGGAAATAAGGAAAGGCATAATATGTCCCCTTTAATGAATTGTGTTTTTTTCTTGCAAAATAATCAAAAAGAACCAATAAGAGTATCGATAAAGAACCGAACCGATAAGTAGTATCAATAATAGTACTATTGATAAAATTGTAATGATACCCATCTCTAGTGTTTACTGCATCACGGACATCAATCCAATCAATCCAATATTCAGATGGGTTACTGGTCAGTAAATTCCCTTTCTGAAGCACATAAATGTACAGATGGTCTAACACACACCACACAAAATCACACACACATTGTCTGTCACACACACACACACACACAAATCTGTAGAGCTAAATAAGTGATAAACAGATCCATGGGTATTCAGTTCTGCAAAAACAAATGTTTGGACATGGTTGCAGCGCTGCATTGTAATCACTCAGTTGTGCTTCATAACCATGTTTTGCATGTGTATGTGTATGTATGTTAGGGGTGCCAGCATGAAAGGCTGGGCTAGGGACAAGAGAAGTATGGTGTGATGCCAACTCCATAGTGTAAGTTCAAAGGCACTGTGGATCAGTTAACTAACAACACATGTGCAAGCATGCATGTGCGCGCACACGCACACGCACACACACACACATATATGCTCCATGCATTTATTACAAGCCAGCAAAAATGACCCATTGCCTGATTTTGAGAACAGGTGTTCAATATTCTGAGATAATGAATATGATGATTATTTCAGGCTTCATCTGTCCTATTCTTTACATCCAATGATAGTGTTGAAGATTACTAGTAGGCCTTAAATACACTAGGAAGAATGTTGGGGCATAGACCCCCCCCAGTGCCAGTGCACAAACCAAACCACACTGTCATTGAATAAGGGGTCTACTGGTGTCACTAGGGGAGAAATGAATGAAATTCACACCTGTCTGGGAAAATGACAAGAGCAGATGTGACAGATACGGCAGTAGCTTGAAAGTTAAAGCAGTGCAATATGAATATTTCAACCACATGTGTGAGGGGAACCCATGAACCAACTGCCCCGCCCTAACCACTCCACTCCTTGGATCAAATGTCAAGCTGGGCTGGTAGACATGTGTGTGCTATGGTAGCCTTGTGTGTGCGGGCTGGTAGCAGGACTTAGCATGGCCCTGTGTCTTAAATATTTCTCAAGGTGGTCTCTGCCTGATGAGTTATTTGTTGACCATTAGAGAAACTAACAAAAAGAATTAAAAAGCAGTGTCATACACTAATAAACAAGAGCACATAATTTACACTGTAGGCTATGATGTCCTTACATATCTTGTATGTATGCTAATCTATGCCTGTATGTCCTCTATATGCTTGTATGCCCTTGGTGCCTAAAGGCATTTTCCCCATCATGCCGTAACGGAAACAAGTGAAACAACTGAACTGAAACAAGAGAGAAGACGGGAGGGGGGCGTGTGAGAGAGCACGTGTAGATATAAATGATGATTCATGGGTTGGCAGTACATATTTGTACCCCGCTATCTGACTGTGAGGAGCAGGAAGAGGTAGACGGCAACGGAGAGACAAGGGCTGCTACTGTTTGCTTGCTGTGCAGCGGGCGTTACAGCCTCTGCTAACTTCCAAACTAACAGTCATATCTCGTCATGGGGAGATTTCTCCATAACATCGAAGCCACTGCATACTGAGCGCAAATATGGTGCCTCATGTGTCCATTTATCATGGTGGTGAGTCAGCATGTGAGGTCATTCCCCACTGTCAGTTAGAGACCCCTGTGATAAACCAACATAAATAAAGGGACAGTCGGATCCTTGCACCAAATTACATAATCTCACTCCATTTCCAGGTTCCGAACAAGGCAAGCGACCGGCAGTGCACACAACCCACACATGCACACAATTAAATATGACATTGGCGCGCTCAGGGCAGCGTGCAGACAGAAAGTGAATGGGTAGCCACGGGTCCCTGTGCATAGTACTCTGTTGGATAGGACTCTAATAAACATGCTTGAATTTGCATAACGCCTAAATGCCCTCATGATAAATATTACAGCTGTGATTTACATACAGTTGAATGAGCCCTGCAACACAAATTTAATAGCCATCAATTATTAAGTTGGCCTAGTGAGCCTTGCTTGCTGCAGAGGAAGAACTGGCATTGTCTGTTTTATTTAAAATCATGCTGCTCATTGCCTCACAAAAAACAATAGATTGAATGACAAATTTACAAACTTTATACGGCTGTAATACATTGGGCAGGTACTGGGTTAGTTGGAGTGGCTGGCTTGCAGGCGAACAAGGATTTTCCTGAGCAGTGGTCACCAATCATGTGCCATGGAGGGCCGATAATATGTAGGTTTTCCTTACAACCAAAGGCTAGACTAGGTGATTTCGCTGATTAGCACCTTTAACAAGAGAGGGGGGCTAATTAGTGAAATCACCTGTAGTGTTTGGGTGGAATGACTCGGCCCTGCGTGGCACATGTTTGCCACCACTGTTCTAACAGCTCTGGTCGCGTCCCCGCTGCTGCCGTGAGCGCGCCTCCATCATGGGGAGTGATGCTGCGAAGGAGAATTTGGATAAACCTGGACATGCCGAGCACTACCCCACGTCCACGACGGGTATCCAATTGGTTCAGCTACAAGCACAAACGCTTTATAAGTAGGTTAGCTGTATTCCAGCAAAGAGAGGGCAAAAGGGGAAAAGGGATTCAAATCGACAGGTGCAACAGCATCATACACGACCGCCTTCCCAACCGACGTCCCTATCCACCTTGATAAAATGTCTAGGAAAATATCCAAGCTAACAACTAAAAACCCAGCGAGCAGACGGAGAACAAGCTTTAATAGATGTACATTTAATTTAAAAAAAAAAAAAAAAAAAAAACGTGTAAGCGAATGACCACAGCAACCAACCCCTGCGTTAGCCTCGGTGCTGCCCGTCTCTCTGCTGGGATGAAGAGGCACCGAATTAAAATGAAACGGCGCCGTCGGGCTACATGTACACATATACAAGAGGAAGAACAGACATGTTTTTAGGCTCACCTCTCGGCCATTTTCCCGACGGTGCTTTGTTAGTATCCGTAAAGAATAATTCCCACAACGTCGCCCATGTTGCCGAAATAGCTGTAGCCGCAGTCAACGAGTCGCTCCTTCCAGCTCCTCCTCTGTGGTGAGGAGTTAGAATCAAAGAGCTTAATGATGAAATATTAAGATGGCACACACGCCGTTCAGCCTACCCTTGCCCGCTAAAACAGAACCAAAAATGGAGAAGCGTAGGGTGGGACGTCACCTCGCACAGGCATACAACTGTCTAACATTAAAATCTTAATGAATAGTCACGTTAGTCATTTAGCAGGGTAGCCATAGATAATACGTACATCAGCTAATTTATGCAATAACCTTGCGAAAATCCATTAGACATCGTACAGCAACATACTACGCATGCGCAAAAGGGAAGTAACTTGCTTTGGCGTTAAAGTGGCAATCTCGAAGATCCCCGTTTCGTTGTCTTGGCGGCATCTATGACGAAAAGTGGTAATTGCGTGTGTGTTTTTGGACCTCACTTCAAAGGGAAAACGCGTCACTAACGCTAATTTGAATGCGTGGCGGGGAAGTCGCCACAGACACTTGGCACTGGAGGGGGCACACTCATAATACTGTAAATGCAAGGACTTTCATCGGTGGGCCATAGGTTCAATCACCACTGTGTTACCTCAGTCGGCGATAGATAGTGATTTAACAGATTATTTAAATGAAAATCTTCGGATATCTTCGAGATTGCCACTTTAAACATTACGCTGTTTGGCTGAATCAAAAAATCCCCACGCAGAAAAATACTACTCTACGACTCTGCTACGGGATGCTTATGGGGATTTAAGAGAAGACGGAAGTAGTCCGAAGTGGAATATCTCGCTTCACCGATGTTCTTTCAGATAGAATCTTGCTGCACGCACTGCTTCTGCCCTGACAATCCTGCCTCGCGCACACAACCACAGGGAAATCACACTGGATCTCCATCACCGACTTGACGTCACGTCGCCGAGTTTGCAAGCATGAATTACCTAGTTAGTTAAAAAAAAAATGTGTTCGTATTTTGTTCAGGGCGATTTGATATTTACTATCAAATGCAGATGTGCTCATACAACATGCAACAATCCTTCCAGGTTTCATCATTTTCATTGTTAACGACACCTGATTGAAATAGGCTACATACATCTCAAAAGAAATTGGTTCGTTTTCACCATTCCTGACCCACAAATATAATACAGTAATGACAAGTAAATAAATAAATTTGCTAAGAAATTATGTAATTATATTCAACAGTTGTGTGTGTGGTGTGTGTGTTCCAGTGCGAGTACTGTAATGCTATGTAGGAGCACCTGCTGAGCACACATACTGTACGTGTGAAAGCTGCGCCCTCAAGCGGACTCAGCATATTACTTTGCTCAGTCAATGTATGATTGGTCCACATAAGACCTCACAAAGAATCTTGCGCCATAAACTATCACTGCCATGACCAGGCGGCTCAGTGCGGATCTATCGTGTATTTGGAGAAATACAGGTTCGACTGGATAATACGTCTTACTGTGAGGAAATGATAAAGGGCACGATGAGAAAACACGACCGTTGAGCCTATATGTTGCAAAATAGTGCGCCATATAGGCTAAGCATGGTATATTTTAAACCACGTTTTCGCAGTGGTAAGAGCTACCTTTGACATGACCCCCTCGACAGTAAACTCGTGCAGAGTATATAAGACAAATGGACAATATCCTACTCGAGAGGATATATGACAAATGGACAATATCCTGCTCGAGAGTATATAAGACAAATGGACGATATCCTACTGGAATTCCTACTTTTGGGACACGCCTATTGATTAGATGCCCATTATCAGCTGTGTACACAGTAAAGCGATGTGGCACTTGTGAGCTGATAAGACCGCGTGGGTCCCAGGTGGCAAACCACGTGGTCCCGTGAGGTTAGGAGATGGACGGAGGCGGTTTTGAAGACCTGGAACTCAGAGAAGCGCAGAGGGAATATTTGGATTTTCTGGATGATGATGTAATGACAAGAATAATAGTGTGGAGTTCAAGATATTGAGTTTTCATAATGCAATTAAATGTGTCCCCCCCCTACTGTAGCAAGACCAAGGTGTCTATCACGAGAAGGTCAGAAATATGGTGTCTGACAACAGCTGTCGCCTCGTCGTGAACCTCAACGACCTGCGAAGGAGAAATGAGAAGCGAGCGAAGGCGTGAGTCACGTTTTATACAGGTGGATCGTTGGGGAACGCTGTGTATTATATTTAAGATTATTGGCGCAAATTACTCTTCTTGATATGGCAATTGTTTTTATAATGAAACTTTATTATTTTTCGCAGCATCTCACCAATAGTCACTTTACATTTATGTAAAATAGTTTTCTTGTGAGTCACAGACTACAAACGTTTAAAGATTTGTAAGTTAATTACTTCAACAATATTTTTGGATTCTGGTAAAGATAAGGGGCAATTCATTAGTATGAATACCCTTTAAATGTGAAAGCCTGACTTTTTGGTAGACTGGCTAGGCAGAGGGTGGGTAGCTGTGGTAATCCTCATAGAAAACGATTGGCCTAAATAAAGTCACTTTTTTAAACAAAATATTTACTGAAAATCCCACACAGTTACTCTCTAAGGTAGGCCAATACCTGGAAGACATCATTCATATTGGTCTCTTAAATGGCTAAGGACTTGAAATGTGCATTTTTAAAATGTCTTAATGTGTCCAGTTTAAAACACAATTCTGCTCCTCTGTATTATGTTTATTCTTAGTTTGCTGAAAGATGCATTCAGTGAACTCATCGCTTTCCAAAGGGCCTTAAAAGACCTGGTAGCCTCCATCGATGCTACCTTTGCCAAACAATTTGAGGAGTTCCATGTTGGTTTTGAGGGCAGCTTTGGGACTAGGCATGTGAGCCCTCGGACCCTCTCTGCCCGTCTCCTTGGAAATCTGGTCTGTGTGGAGGGAATTGTTACCAAATGTAGGAAGTGCCTTTTGTCTTGACCACTTTCCTTCCTTTCCATTTAAATTGATGAATATTAAGCAGGATGCCTCTTTCACTGCAACTCACCTGTGGGTTTTTTTTGTAAAACTGTAAAAGCTGAATGCCAGTCAGACATTGGAGCCCTATAAAGGGAACGGAATTAGAAATGACATTTTGGCAATGTACTGTAATTCTATTAGCCAGATAAATGTGGTTTAAGTTGTACACACACTGTATTCCCTGTATAATGCTGACTGCTACCAGTTGGAATTTGGCCAAGGTTGGCATTGGACTTCAACGAACATCACAAGTGCTCTTTCTCTTAGGTTCACTTGTGAGGCCAAAGATCATGCGGAGTGTACACTACTGCCCTGCCACAAAGAAGACCTTGGAGAGGAAGTACACTGATCTCACCTCTTTAGACGCCTTCCCCTCCAGTGCTATATATCCTACCAAGGTTGTTGTGGGATTGTGTGTGAGGGGCGGGTGTTTGTCGTGGGTAGATGATTGAAGTAAACAATATTTCCTGGTTAACTGGTAGTAGCACATGGGCATAATAAGTAGATTAAATGATGGGCTATGAAGAACAAGATCATAAGACGTTGGGTACTATTATTGGCAAATAACACCACTGGGGTTTGTTTTGGGTTCTTTTTTCTTCAAACGCTGTTCCCATTGAAATGCATACAATGTTGTATTGAATGTATACCCACCTCCTTTATTAGCTGACTATTGCCTTTGTATCATGATGTGTAGGATGAGGAGAACAACCCACTGGAGACAGAGTTCGGCTTGTGTACCTATAAAGATCACCAGACTCTTACTATCCAGGAGATGCCAGAGAAGGCCCCTGCTGGACAGCTGCCACGCTCAGTGGACATCATTGCCAATGACGACTTGGTGGACAAGGTGAAACCAGGAGACCGCGTCCAGCTGGTGGGGGTATACCGCTGCCTGCCTGCCAAACAGGGTGGCTTCACTTCTGGCACCTTCAGGTCAGTGGGGGAGAAGAATTAATGCCTTGGTTTAAGAAGCTTCTTTCATCTAGGGAAGCTACAGTAATCGTAGCATTTGCACCAGTTTTCGATCTATGGTTTGATCAGTCCGCTTTTGTATCTGGTAAATCGGCCTTTAACGTTTAACGAAATGTCGCTCTACATTGTGAACTAACTAAACCCTCCGTTTGTCTGTAGGACCATTCTGCTGGCCAACAATGTCAAACCAATGAGCAAGGAAATTGTACCAACCTTTTCCGCTGATGATGTGAACAAGATAAAAAGGTTTTGTAAAGCTCACGCCAAAGTACGTGAACCCTGTACGATATCTATACATGTTACAGTTGTAACTGCATCTGCAGTGGTTTTTAGTAAGTATTTGGAGAGTTTGCTATAGCCGGCATGTTTTGCTATTGACCATTCTACAATGAAGGAGATTTTACGAAAGAGTGAGGTAGAAGAACAGACTGTTGGCTTTGGTTTAAAGGTCTTTCTTTCCATTTTTAAATAGTTTAAATCCTATTTCTTCACTGTGTGTTCTTCATTGCATAATGTTAACCATCATAGTCAAAGTCTTCTTATGTTAGTACTACAGCAATTGACTAAAATGTAGACAATAGGACAAAATCATTTTGTTGAACTGCTGCCATTTAAAACTTTTCAAATAACTGGTTGCCAGACTATTCAGTGCACTTTCAACTTGCTGATAATTAAACTGCAGTATTTCAAACAATTGAAATTAAGCAAAGGTCCACTAGTATACTAACCATGCAGTAAAATGTAGCTATGATTGTTGGCCGTTTACTCTCAGGATGTGTTTGAACACCTGAGTCGCTCCCTGGCCCCCAGTATCCATGGGCATAACTACATTAAGAAAGCCATCCTGTGTTTGCTGCTGGGGGGCAATGAGACCATCCTGGAAAATGGATCACGTATCCGTGGAGACATCAACATACTCCTGATAGGCAAGTCAACTAACTGGTCTAATAGTATAGATGGGTTTTACTTAACATGTCACTGCTCCAGGGTGAACTTGTCCTGACAGTTGATTATTGGTCAACTTGCCTACCTTCTTTTCTAACCATTAGTGGGAGGGTTGCAAAACTGATTCCACATTAACATCAAAGCAACAACATTTCGCCCTATGCCAGCTATCAATAAAGACAGTGATTGATTTTCACTGTAATGTATATGGGCAATATTAAAAAAGAAAAAAAACAGGGCAAACAAAATGAAAGCCAGGGACCAAAATGTCTTTAAATTTTCCCTGGTGATATTTTATGTAATAAATGCAAATTCTGAGGCAATCACATGGGTCCCCACCAATCAGGTGATCCATCTGTGGCAAAGTCCCAGCTGCTGCGCTATGTGCTGTTCACTGCTCCGCGGGCCATACCAACCACAGGACGGGGATCATCTGGTGTTGGTCTGACAGCAGCTGTCACCACGGATACAGAAACGGGTATGCTGGTCTAGCTGCATAGGTAACATTACAACCCACTGTTATTCACGCACAACTGAGCTTCACCTCATTTACTTGAAGGAAATGGAAAATGAGAGGTCTTAATGTTGTAAAAGTGTAATTAATGTATGTGTTGCATATGAAATGGTTGAAATGGACTACGTCTTTGAAACCTCTCATTTCTGTCTTCTAAGTTAAACCGTTCTGTTTTTGCTTGCTTTTCTCTCTTATAGGTGAGAGGCGTCTGGAGGCTGGAGCCATGGTACTGGCAGACAGAGGAGTAGTTTGTATTGATGAATTTGACAAGATGTCTGACATGGACCGAACAGCCATCCATGAGGTGATGGAGCAGGGTCGTGTCACCATCTCTAAGGCTGGCATCCAGGCTAGGCTTAATGCTCGCTGCAGTGTGCTAGCTGCTGCTAATCCAGTGTATGGAAGGGTAAGAAATTGCCGGAACCTATAGACTATACCTTACAACCCTGCATCCTCCACAGCAAGGCTTTTTAGTATTAACTCAGGCTTAATTTAAGTTATTTAAAGTATTTTAAAACATCCATACACACATGGATGAATCCAGAGGATAACGGAGCAGGATAACGCAGAAACCCTTGTTTCTAATGTCCCCACTTACAGGTTTGTGCTTGCTCCCTCTCCTTTCTCCCAGTATGACCAGTATAAGACGCCTATGGAGAACATTGGACTACAGGACTCGCTGCTGTCTCGATTTGACCTGCTCTTCATTGTTCTGGACCAGATGGACGCAGAAAGCGACAAGGAGATCTCTGAGCATGTGCTGCGGATGCATCGCTACCGAGCCCCTGGAGAGCAGGAGGGAGCAGGTGACACTGACTATTAATTGCCATTTCCCATACACATTTATCTGTGGCAGTTCACCACATTGTTAGAACCTACCACAAAAAAGATGACCCAGACTGATAGAATAACATTAACGACCCTCCATCCACTGCTTGACTTCATGTGTCTTGTCACATTCTGTTACCACCATAAAATAACCTAGCCTTTAGGCAACACTGAGAATCATACTTGGTTTCAAAGCATCACACACGATGGTATTACACAGAGGGGCATAATAAATAAATGGACTCATGATGAGCAATGCTCTATGACCTGACCTGAAAGTCATCTGTTCTGCCATGTTAAGCGATGCCTCTGGGCAGTACAGTGGACATCTTTGCTACAGAGGACCCCAACATCACAGAAGCAGCGCAGCAGGAGCTGCAGATCTATGAGAAGGATGGCTTCCTGCACGGTCACCGCAAAAAAAGGTACTCCACCTAGCCTGGCTCTTTAGTAGTCGCACTATTTGAAAAGTGATACTTCGTAATGTTAACAGACATTCAAATTGTTTAGTTAAGGTTACGTTTATTTGTAAAATGCCACTTCACTTGCTGTTTCTCCCTCATTAACAGTTCTGTTACTCATTAACAGTTCTGTTACTCACAATTTCCCTTCTGTTGGTTTAATTGCAGCATAATTTTTGGAAGTGGAATAATTCAAAGGGTTATAATTGTTTTTGTTTTTTGTTTTTTTTACTTTAAAGCCAGTGAATGAAGGTTCTCTGGAGACTTCCCCCTTGCATAATGTGTGTTCTCATGTTCCAGGGAGAAAGTGGTTACCATGGAGTTTATCAGGAAGTACATCCACGTGGCCAAGCTAGTGAAGCCTGTTCTGACCCAGGAGGCCTCAGACCACATCGCAGAGGAGTACGCTAAGCTCCGCAGCCATGAGCAATTCAACTCTGACTCGGCCAGGGTTGGTGTCACTCACTATGACATGGTCCCTCCTCACTGTTAAAAACCCTCCTTTCTCACTCTGAAAACTACATTGACCCCCACGGACTGATTTGATCTTAATGACTCTAGTGAAAGTTATCTCGGATGCATCAAACCTTTTGTCTTGTATTTCTCTAACTGAGGCCTTCCCCTGTCTTCAGACTATGCCAGTGACAGCTCGAGCATTGGAGACGATGATTCGTTTGTCCACGGCTCATGCCAAAGCCCGCATGAGCAAAACTATTGATTTGGAGGACTCGGAGGCTGCCCTCGAACTGATGCAGTTTGCCTACTTCAAGAAGGTAATTGCAGAAACCTAAAACCATTTCCATAATGCAATATAACTCCTGTTGTCAATGGTTTAGTCTGGGTGTTAAAGATGGGATACCTATTGATGCCTTATCTACTTTTGGTATTGAATCACTGAAATAGCTAAAAAAAAAAAAAAATTAACAATCTAATCTAGTTTATGGTCATTTTATTGGAGAAGTCTATTGAACATAATCTGATTATGTTTAAGAAATGTGTGACGTGTTGCTTAAAAATTTACATTATTGATATGTGCTTTTAGTGAAGAATCAATTTCAATGAATATTTCATGAAACTGTGAGCCCTACCCCAGCAACAGGTGTCACTTATGTTATTGTATTATATGCAGCTATATTGTAAACCGCCAACATTTTGAAACCATTTCAGATCCTGGAGAAAGAGAGGAAGCGTAAGGTTCCAGATGATGATGATATGGATCTGAGTCAGTCCCAGTCCCAGTCTCTGAGTCAGAGCCAGGAGATCAAAAGCCAGAGGAGTATCAGGTCTACTCTCACCAACTAGAGAACTTTTATTTTTATTTTTTTTAAAAGGACAATCCTAATGATCATTAACCAAGCCCCCTTCCAAAGAGGTTCAGGAATATTGTATCTAAAGAGCCAAGTCTACTGACTGCTGATCAAGTTTTGTTTGTTTGTTGTTGTTTTTTTTTACACTTGTTCTTGTTTTGAGAAATTGTCAGACGCTTCTGGTAGGGATTTGTTACAGGTTAATATGTTTCAATGGAGAATGTCTCTTAAAATCCAATGTAAATCACTCTATTTATTTTTATAAACTGTAGTAATGAGAATAAGTAGAATGGTATATTACAGTCCTGAACCTTACATTTTTTTATGGGGTGTGTAATTATTCTTCTGGTCCCAATATTGATCAATGAACATCACCTTATCCTTTGCATATCTCTTTTCTGTTGAGTGCAGGAAACGGACTCATCACCAAGATGATGTAAACATGACAGATGCAGGTGCCGAGTCTGACCCATATGACTTCGGTGGAGATGAAGAAAATGGTAAGTTTTGCTAACGGTCTTAAAGGGGCATGGTGTAAAGTCGTGCCATGGCGTTTACAATGTGAAATGCAATCAGAATACAAAAACATTTAACATTGAAACAGCTCTAGTACAGAGCACTGCATTGGCCATTTATACATGGTGCACACGTAATGACTTCATGGGAATGACTCATTACAAGTATATATCTTTTTCATGCTAGAGTACGGAGCCCCACATTACTTTGTGGTAACAAAGTATGATTCATTTGCATGAAATATCATGCATATCATGTATACATGGCAGCGCTCTGTAGTCTAGCATAGATGTGTAGATACAAGTAGTAAACGCACAATGAGTCCGTCACACATACAATATCTCAGGCAGGTGGTAGGCTTATGTTGAGAAATGATTATCTTTCAAACGTCCCTGCAGATACTTCCAAGGCATTTTATTCTAGTGACACAGTAGAAATGTTAGTGTAAATTTACATATTGATAATTTAAAAAGCACTACATACAATAATACTCCACACTGAAAGTGTGATACGGTATAATTCCTGTTAGAATAGAATAGAATAGAATATCTTTATTGTCATTGTAACAAGTACAAGTAAAAGTACAACGAAATTAAAAGTGTCATCCAGTCGGCATCATAATAAATAAGTCATAAAAACACTTAAAACACTTAAAACAACACAATCCTAGTCCCGCCTCCCTTCCGTTTTTGCACTGGTCCCTTAAAACATAATAATTATGTTGAATCAAAGTTTACTTCAATTGTGGTTGTAGATGATTCTTTCTTTCCATCGTTTCTTTCCTTTAGCCCAGCCCAATCTGAGACCCAAGCCAGTCTCTCAGACTCCCAGGAAGAAGGCGGATATTGGCCAGAGCAGGTGCGTGTCCAAATTATGTTCAATACATGCATGATCCTAACATAAGCGGTACTAGCAACACTGTAGTTTGCAGCATGAGTTGATGTAAATTGCTATACTACTGATGTGGCGGGGAATGAACCAGACCAAGACGAATGGGGAATACGTTTACTTGATCAATAGTAAGGAATCGTAAAAATAGCCAAATAAAAAACAATATCCAATCACAAACTTTCAATATCAAAAGTTAAATTTCCAAATTGCATTAGTACATGAAATTGAACCAATTAAACCCTTCTCCACCTTAATGGTAATTAATCACAATCAAAACGGAGCATACGGCGTTACCCCCTTGCACTCAAAACCAAAGAACTATCCTCAAGAATACAAAATATCTTATCACTCTAGCATTCTAATATTCATAACAGCATTCAGTATTCAAGCAAATGATAAGAAAGCAATGAAATCACTCAAGCATTTGAATACATAATCATAATAATAATAATAATCATGAAGAAAAAATATGAAAAGAAATGGATAAAAGGAAAACATAAAAATCACTAATTGTCTTAAATGTTATGTCAACAGAATAAAAGGTTAATGACCTCAGCGTCATCAATAGCTAAACGTTAAAGAAGCATGCTCTAATAATCACAATTACAGAAATTTGAAGAGCAAGCCACATTGAACAGAACAGACAGAAATTGAATCGCCAAACCAACAGAGGATCCCCGTACTGGAATCTGACTCCAACATACCCTTAACTGTTTCTCTTTTATAGCCAGACGAGGCGCTCCTATATTTACAGTAATGTATATTTAAACTGCGTACGTACATCTCATCGTTTACCTTTTCCATACCATAACAGTTATGGCCCCCCATGTTGACATCTCTTTCCATCTCCTATCAACATTCTGAGACTGAATTATGGCCCCCGCTTCACCCCCATGTTTTCCCTCTAAGCCAGAGATTCGACTCTTCACTTTGCTACACCACTTAGATGAAATGTAAACATCAGCCTGCCACTTGCAGATATGCATGCTGCAGACTGACCACATAGTCTAAATCCTCTCCCCCCCTGGTGCATGTAGACTCCCTCTGGTGGTTAAACACAAGGGCTAAAGCAGACGGTCAATCAGAGTTCACAGTTCACACCTCAGTCACGTATATGACACGTTAAAATTCAGATGAAACATGTAGTTAAGCCATTAAAGTTGGTCACAGGTTGAATGGGAGTCAGGTAATTTATGTTTCCATGTCTTCATCCGTCGTTCTGTTCTTCTGCTCAGTGGGCTCACTCAAATCCACCACTTCAACTACATTACAATTAGAAAATACTAGATTCCAAGTGTATCTAAACTTAAATTCTGTGTGTCTCATCATATCGTCCTCTCATTGTTTGGTAATATATGAAAATCACAAAGATAAGACAATGGCTGAGCTTCTCAATGTCGAGTTCAATCGGTTGTTGGGTAAAGAAACTGGCGGCCACTGAATGGGACATGAGCTTGAGTCTAAACTGGCATTTTAAATGTTTTCAGTTGAACAAGTAAACACAAAATATTACATATCACCTACAATTGCACTAATTTTGCACAACATTATTAGTAAAACATTTTTTACATAACAAATTTTAATTTATTCATTTGATTTTTACCCTGGAAATGGTGTGGCATCCTTTTCAGTCTATTGCTGTAGGAGAAGATTTGCATAATCACTCTACTTACTGATGCTGGCTAATGGATAAGAAGCTCACAGTATATCAAATAGTAAAGCCAAGTGGCTTACAAATTTCCCTATAGGGGTCAGTAAAAAATCACATGAATGACTCTTGACTTCTCAGTAATATTGACTCTGGTGTTTCTCTGGCTACTGTTGGTGCGACACTCCTAGCAGAGCTGCCAGAGCAATGAAATACCTTTTCTTGAGCCGTTTCATGTTATTGTACTGTAGGTCACAACGAATTATACTGCTGAAAACCCAAGAGGATCATAAATGGAATCAAGATGGTGCCAAATATTAACACCATAAATGCATTTACTTTTGGGGTAAAAAAAAAAAAAAAAAAAGTTGCCCAAATGCTTAAAGGATAATTCTAGCCATTTTTGACCTGGACCTCATTTCCCTATCTTTTCCTATCGTGTCAAAATGTGATCAATTGCTTCATTATAGCAGTACTGACAGACTTTGGGGCAATAAGACGCTCATCCTGTAGTGATGCATGTCTATAAATGGATGTTATTTAAAAAATGTATATCGAGACATGGCTGTTGGGTACAATTTTGATGCTAGTTTGGCCATTGCTTCATCACTTCCTTGTTTCCATTTGCTGGCTGCTGGTATGCATGGATCGGGTGGGAGAATGCCCAAGATGGCATCAAAACTGTACCAAACGGGCATGTCTCGCGTATATTTAATAACGTCTATTTACAGATGTGTATCACTGTAGGATGAGCATCACCATTTTGAAAAGGACATGTTTTAGGTGAGTCTTATTGCCCTGAAGGATGGTATTGGAGACTATGATCTGAGCCAACTCGGTCTGTAAGTGCTGTTATAAAGAAGCGGTGAGGATGACATTTTGGTCAGAGCTGATTGGTGTGATGGGAAGAGATGGGGAAATGAAGTTCAGGCGCAGCTGTAATTTCAATACTGTCCCCACAGTGAGTTTTAGTTCCATGCAAGTAATCATTTTGTCAGAGGAAGTTTAAAACTTGAAATGGTGAGAACGGTGTTGAAACGTGCAATGTTACTCTAAAACTGAGCTCCTGTTCAACACCAGGTTAACTGTCTATAAATCTGTATTTTATGTACTCTTTTCCAGGCTTAAGGTGTTTAAGGCTGCACTGCTGAAGGCCTTTAAGACCAAGCGGTCCCAGTCTGTGGCTGTGGCAGAGTTGTTCAGCCTGGTCAACAAGGACACAGCAGGCCAGGATGATGCCTTCCAGGAAGCAGAGATAGAGCAGTTGCTGGGCCGCATGCAGGATGACAACCAGGTTATGGTGTCTGAGGGAGTGGTCTTTCTCATCTAAGACCAGTTCTAAGTAAAACTACGATTTCAGAATTCTGGTCAGTCCTGTTCCCATATTGTTGGGGAAACTTCATTGCTTTGTTCTCGTCTGGGCTGAATTATTTATTTTTGGAAGACTGGGCCATTGGATTAGCTACACTTGAGGCACGGTCATTGTGAACTGAATAAATGAGCTGAGCATGAATGTTGTCAAAGATTTTTATTTCTAACAAACAAATTTAACTTGAACTGTATACAAATGATCAAGTGCCATTCTGATATTATTTTTGTCAACTAGTGTGTTGGCTCGGTGTAGTCCGCATTGTCCTTTGCTGATCAAGGTGTATTAAGGAGTGACTGAAGGAGATGGTGAATCCCTATGCAGGTTTTCCTGTAAGGAAATAGGGATGCATTAAGCATAGACTTACATTTTAGGGATTCAACTGAGGCCCAAGGATAACTTATGATTATTATAGCTTTCAGGTGCTCCTGCTTAATGCCACTAAAGTACCCAAAGGTAATATCCAGGAGAAACGGTGCTTGGTTGTAATTAAAGTGCTGGTAGTGCTAAAGAAATGGCTCATAACACATAATCGAGAATCACATTGAGGCATCATATTCTTTCTCTGATGTAATTAAAATCCAATTCTAAAAAGGGGCCTATGTTGTTATGAGGCTGTAATATCTTTAGAGCATTGCTGTTATTGACTGATCCGGGGATACACGGTACAAACTCCACTGCTATGAGGGTTCAATAGTTACACAGTAGTGATACTCTAATCTGCAAGGATCAGACTGGAATTGACCAGGGTTGTTTGACTCACACTCAGATCCAGAAAGCAAGGAAGGTCCTGTATGATCACAATCTGGTCAGTCTCCTGTCTCCCCCTCGACCTCCAGGTGTACACCCCTATCCCCATGGCGACCGCCAACATGGCTGCTGCCACCGACAGGGTGACTGCTATCGCCACTGAATGGCTTTTAGTGGTTCCCTGGGGTGACTCTTGGACGGCTACCTTCTCCTCACCATGGACTGCTGAGCGGGGGAGAGGCTGAGGTACCAGTAGTTCAGATACATCTGAGGAAAAATGGCAAGCTGTGTGAGAACTGACCTGGAAGCCAAGCAGGATTTCTTACTGGAGGGTTCCCCAACATAATAAAAAAAATATTATTTATGAATATTAATTAGTGACTTACTATACTGGAAACTCGTGTGCACTTCTGAACTACAGCCTTGGACTCCTAATACCTGCTGGGTGTGTTTTCCCCTTTGAACTGACCTACACTTGAAATGGCTGCTGTAAACCATTTCCTTGTTTGTTGTACTGTTTCTAGTTAAGAAATGCACGACTGCCCATGATATGCAGGTCCTAAATATTCAGTTTTTTCCCCAGCCCCTTCTAATGGCTAATTGTTTCCCTTTCCCAGGTCTATGTGTATACATTCCTACAAAATAAATTGTTGTTCCTCCTTCAGGCCAGATCATTTTTCTCTGGCTCAAGCATATGAGTGAGATTTCATACCATCCAAACTGAGGAGGAAATAGGCATCATCTCCTTTGATGAAGTTCCTGCTCTTCAGCCTGCTGTGGGTGAGGAAGGTACTCGTGCCAGTGCCTGGTCCGCGATAGTAGTTGCCCTCGCTCACTAGAGAGCCCACCTTCCTGGGATTGTCCCAGTAGTGTTCTTTACCTGGGAGAGATGAAACTGTTATGCACTGGCTGACTCCGTTTTACTCTCAACAACAGAAAATAAGTCATTGAACAATACAGGAGTGCTGTGGGGCTGCCAGCTCACCGTCGGTGGAGAGCTTGTCGGGATCGGTAGTGACCATACGGTGCATGCTCATGCGATGTCTGATGTCTGAATGCTGATCCATCAGGGCCATGGTGGCCTGTTGCCATGGACATGGCCACTTAAGGCTGTCATCGTTGGGGCCCGAGGTCAGGTGAAAGTAGAGGGCCATGTAACCCGGCCGGTCGCTGCGTCCGTTGAGGTACACTCCTACCTGAGGAGCAGAAACCAAGGACGGGTCGGCAGTCGCAATGTAGCCCAATATTCTTTCCATTCATCCGGAAGCAGAAACGGGTATATGAAATATAGCGCTCACCTGGAAAGAGTAACCTGCCGGGGACAGGAAGCGAGGGCTATACACCTTGGTCCCTACGGGTGTGGTTGCTAGGAGATGGGTGATGTTGCCTATGTGCCAGATGTGCTGTGGGCAGGTGGTGGATGACAGGTTAATGTCATCCAGAGACAGACCCCCCGTGGACACATCCTTTCCCTTCACGCCCTCGAAAACCACACGGGACTTTATCCTCACGTCCATAGTCACATGATGCAACTCCCAGGAGCCACTGACACCTCCTGTACAGGCAGGCAGTCATTTGCACAAATTAGACAAACTAGACCATAAAAAAAGGTCATATTAAATATCTTTTTATAACGATTAAGGTATATAATCTTAATCAATAGCATATGTGAAATGGTATGATTAAGTTCTATGCAGTTCTATACATCAATCTTTATTGGGACATACCTGAAATGGTCTTGAACAGCCTCAGTCTTCCTTCGGGATTGGATTTGTCATACTCTCTTACCCAAATATTAAGCATGTCATCAGCACCACCACTGTTATGGAGGAAGAACTGCAGGCATTGGCCTCCAGGCTTGGGGTATAGGATACGGCTCTCCAGAAACGCACGGTCACCAGGTTTGCCGGACGCAGTGCTGAAGTGCATGAAGTAGCCTTTTCCTTTGAGTGAAAGCATCCAAAATATTTTTTTAACCTGTTCAGCTTGTCAGGTCTCAGCAGTCTATTATATCATAAAAAAAGACCATTTGATATTTATCCATTAACAGACTATAATCATTGTGATGCTGACCTTGTTAAATTGTACTTTGTTCAGATGTCTATAATCATCTAATAAATTAATGTTGTAAATCACCATAACCACCTCTATTAAAGCGTCTTCAATAACAACAACACATTTAAGGCTGATTATGTTTATGGCTAGATGAGGGAATGAGGACTGATAATGAGGCTATTTTTATGTTATGTCTGTTCTCTGGACAACCATCCGCAGGTGTCTGTGTTTGACCTAGGGCAAGATTGGGGACACATTTAAGAAAATGCACCAGTCCAACACATCACTAACTGGTGCAAGGCATTTGGTGCTAGGCATTTGTTCAGTTTTCACTGTTTATTTTACCACCAATCATGACACACAGCATCGTGGGTTGATTTTCTTTTTTAAACAATGCTATGAATTGGTATTTTTATGGATTTTCAGCCAATCAAACACAGAGCACGTGTAACATTCTTACTTACAGTATACATGCTATATTTACATGCAAGATTAATTTATGTTGCCAAACAGATAATCTAATCTAACCTTTATTATTAAGAACCATAGCATAATATGGTCTATATTGAGATGATCTTTACAGATTGGGTCCAATCTATGTAAAATAAATGAATAAACTTATAATAAATGAATAAATGAGAATAAATGACCCTGTACTGTGGCTGTGTTACCTCTGCATTGTCCCATAGTGGTAAAGTCAGTCTGAGGTCCTCCAGGGACAGCGCTACGTTGTTCCCACTTAGCGTTTACACGGGGACCTTGGATCATTCCACAGATATTCTCCTCCTCAAAGTTACATGCATCCACAAAGGTAGAAGAAGAAGCTGCAGAAAGAAATGGGGTAATGAGAAAACCAACCAAGCAGTTCTACCAGGGCTCTGTAAAGAGCTTCCCGGAGGTCCCCAGAAAAATGAGAACATTTCACTTAATTCAATTTTTATAAATTAAAATTCCAAAATTATACTAGTTAGAAAATGAATGAAAAAAGAATGACTATGGTTGTCATAACAGTTCAATACTAATTTATAGTTCAATCACCAGTTTAATACTATATCAAAGCAAAAGAACAAAAATAGTGAACTGAAATAATCCATACTTTTATCTTGCCACATTTAATATGCAACACTTTACTGCCTCAGTCAAAATCACCTCATGTCTTTGAGACATCACCCCAATTTTAGAATCTTTACACTGGACAACAGTTAATTTAAAACTGATTTTAAAGTCAATGTAAAGCTATTTTCTAGCTATATTAGCTATATTATATGAGCTATATTATATACCTTATGACCACGAATGGCCATCCTGTCTTACTATGAGCCTTTGTCAGGCTTAAAGGTTAAGATGAAGGGTTAAGATGATTATTTCCCCCTATTTTACTTGTTTGCCACGTGAAACCAAACTTTGTGAGGAAAGAGAAGGGCATAGAGGTAAAAATGTTGGCTAATGTGAGATTTTAATATGTAATTGTTTAATTTGCAATGTATGACATGGTGTTTACAGGATCAATGGGGTACATTATTAAGAATAATCAATTGGTGTTAAAGGTCTTATGAAACACTCAACTTACACTTGATAACACCTTTGATAAAATATAGTATCAGTGCAGACATGTGCCCGATGGACTCCGACCATTCTTATAACTGCTGGGTTATTATAAACAGTCATATTATGATATTTTGCAATAACAATAGATTAAGTGATACTTAGTGCAGTGAAAGGCATTATAAGCACATTATAATACCTGCAAAACTCCTAGGACTGCTTCATAAGATTTTTAATATCTAACATCTTGCCCCAAATGTATTCAAACCCTTAAATTCTGCACACTGTTTATTACTGCTGTGATTATAACCTACTTATTATGCCCTTTTCATTCCTTAATAGTAACATATTGTGTGAATTTGATTCCATTAATCAATCATTTAATCAGTCAATTAGTTAGCCAAACTCTATTGGGTTATTACGAGATCCTAAGCACAGTGGTGTGAAGATAAAATTGTTCATTGACTGTTTGATTGACTGGCTGACTAAGTAACTCACTGCAGTTGTAGAGACGGTTGAGCTTGAGGAGGTCGCTGTCACTGAACTCCATCCTCTGACCAATCACATCCATGAACTGAGGTATCTTGGTGACAATGGTAGGGTCTGTGCCAATGTTGAAGGCTGTTTTACTGTAGTGCATCACAGAGCTGTAGTCATAGGGCACGTTCAGGGCACTGGACACTGTGTCGTCATACGTGTTGAAGTTGTGCTCTTTGCCTGAGGAAGGTATGTGTATGGTTTATTTTTACAGTTGCAGCTACAGTTGTCTGACATGCTGTCCATGGTGTTGCGTCACAGTGTAATGATAGCTTGTCTTCAGTTAGCTATGTCTTCAGTTAGCCATGGTTTGTGGTAGTGGGGATCAAACCAGCAATGCTTCAACTACTGAGCAGCCTCCCTGACCAACCTGCTTCCCCAGGTAATGTTACATCTAGTCAGTCAAACAGACAGACATACAGTGTGCTGTGGAACGTTTTGGCCAGTGACACATCTTTTGATGTTTGACTTTACCCTCTTATTACTTTGGATGTCAAATGATACAATGACTTTGAGGTTACAGTTCTGATTGTCATCTTTGATTTAACGATAATTTCCATCCCACTGGATGAGCAGCTCAAGACTTATAGCCATTACCCAATTTTAGGAGAAGGGCAAATTAAGATCATATTCATAAACCCCTCTTTGCCTGAAGAATGCATGGCTCGTTTTTACAAGCGCAGATACCTTCAGAGCAACATATTCAAGCAACCGTTCATTGGATTGTATCATATTGCTTAGCTGATCATAGCTTTTTTGGAGCAGGCTGCCAACTCTCTGGGACAACTATGCTACCTCCCTAGCCAACATGCCAACCTTGGTAAGGAAACATCAATAAAACAAACAAGTATGAGAATGTGACAATGACAAAGGTTCCTAACCGTTCCAGTAGATGGACTAGATTAGTTTACAGCTCCCATTTTCCAGTATATACAGTGAAACTACACATAGATACTGCCGTTACCAATAGGGCTATCATTCACCAGACCTTAACTGAATATTTACTGGTGAGATAGTTACAGTTTGAGACAAATAAACCATTGCTTGTGGAAGGGAAAACAGTGTTCAGTTTCCTTCTTTCTTGCAGTATTAGTTTCTATGTAATTTGCCATATTATATTTTGTTATTATATTTTGCTACTTTTTAATTACATTGTAATTACAAAGATAAAGGAAGAGTAATTTAAAGATTTACTGGTGGTTGTTACCAGCTTACCAGCCTCAATACGATCCCATATGATGTTGACATAGTCGTCGCGGTCAGCTCTGGATTGTTCATGCCAGAAGCCCAGAGCATGCAGGAACTCATGCTCAACGGTTCCTAGACGGTCACAGTTTCTACCAATGGACAGCCTCTGCTTCCCCATGCGGCGGTTACCTACAGAGGAGAAGCACCTATGGAGAGAGAAAAATTGAGTCTGTGTGTGCGTGTCTCTTTCAGCCTAGGCTGAAAGAGAGACTAAACCTAGAAATTTCTTTCTGAACCCAAACCCAGCCCTAATGTTTTAAGTTTTTGCTATGCCAAACCTGAGTAAAACCCTCAATTTTGCCAATAACAGCATTTTTCAACAACATATTTGAACACGCTGGAGTGAAACCCTAATTAAAGATTCATACCTAAACCCATATGTTGTGGTTCTGTCAGGCATACATGTCAATCATCAGTGTGTGTACATCTAACAACATGCTCTGTGCTCACCCACTGCCTTGGAACACAGAGATGTAGTTCTCTTCTCCTTTCCAAGGTGTGAAGTCAATGCAGGTCTTTAGTCTGTACTGGTCAAAGGCTTTCAGAATCACTCCTTTCGCATTGATCTCTAAACATTACAACACACACACACACACACACAGATATAAAACATACTAATTTGGTACAGCTCCATAATAATTTCAGTGTGAGTTTTTCACATGACAGCATCTTACCCAGACTGTCCTCTAAGTAGTAGGGAATAGTTCTTGGCCAACGATATTGATCTCCAATGATGGAGTTTCTGCCTTCTGACTGATTGATATAAAGAGAACCACACAAACAATTAGAAATATGTCCTTGGGAGAAACCATGGGCTTAAACAGACTCACTGGAGTGTGTTTCATAACTCTGCATTTTGTTTTATATATTGCTCACTCTGTGCCGGCTTTGCGAACTGGATTTCACTATTTGAAATTGTCTTTAACTTTGTGCCTACATAGACAACATATACAGTATAGGCCTGAATACAGATATGACTGACTAGTGGAAGCAACCAAGACAATTAACTAACTCACCTTATCCTGTTCGATATCACCCTCCAGCAAGTCCAGTCCTGCCTCTGTAAAAGAAAGTTGTGTTGTTTTGTGAATATCCTTAAAGGAGTATAGGCGAATTATACGAAAGATCACAGCTTTTTAATGACAAATATATTCAGGATCTTACAAACCCTCATTGATGTTAAAGATGTCCCAGTCCTGGCCCTCATCCACATCTGTTTCTGTAGATAAAAGAACATTTATCAATAATATTTTGCTCAAAACAGGATTATATTACAATATAGTGATCAAAGGTGATGCCATATTCAGAGGTGAAAAATTATTTATACCTAATAGCCTAATATACCATCATACCTAAATTAAAAAAAGCAACAATTGACTGACTCACCTGTTTCACCTGTCAGCTTAGCTGCTGTCTACAGGAGAAAGCAAACAGGAAAGGGACTATGACTCTATAGAGATTAATGATCAAATTATCTAAATGTATATAATCAGAGATCTCAAAAGAGAAAGCCTGACATATTGATTGTGCAGAAATCATAACAGTATTAATGGTAACACACTACAGCTTTCTTTAAAAAGTAACTACATTAGACTATGATTAATTGATTTGACACCAAAAAAATATAACAAAACTGGCACAGCTGGTTCTATTGAATCATCTCTATTTTCCTTGCAGTATCTGTGGTTTTAATGAGCAACACATAACTCATCGTATAATATGTATCACATGTTGTTGCTCTCTAATTACACATTGTGGAAAAGATTGTGGAAAGATATTTAATGTTAGAAGTGACCAAATTTGATAATTGATAGATGTACAGAGAAAAATAATTTATTTTACATCTGAGAGAAATCCCCAATGGTGCACTGTAAATAACAAATTAAAAAAAGATAAAAGGCCAAGGAAACACCTAGTACAATGTAGAGTTATATATTATATACACATGAATTATATTGCTACACTTACCAAACCCAGACTATGAAACCAGAGCAGCCCAAAGACCAAAATGATCAAGCTGGAGGCCATGGCTCCTACTAGCTCCTAACTAGCTGCAGTTACAACCACAGTACTTGGAGTGTGACAGAGACAGAGAGCAAAGACCACCTTCACTCAGCTGTCCAGCCTTGCTCTGGGCCAAAGTAAGTTGTTGATTTGCTTTTGTGCAGAAGCTGATACATTGCAAGGCATGCAAGATCAGGATGATATGGTGATTTTTATGGCCTAAGTTGGAGACGTTTATATGGCATTAATTAATGATTTAATAGTAAGGATTGGCTTATATAAGTATTGCAGGCACATATACACACTTAGATGTTCTGCAACTTCTAAATTAGTGTGAACTGATAAGAATCAAGATGTGTCTGTTTGTTATGTTGTATTTACGACATTATGTAATTTATGTTCTACATCCAACTTTTTTGTTGTTGTTATTTATTATTTTTATTGTTCTTGAAGGGGCGATACAAAATACAGAAAGACATTACAAATATCAATATAAACCCCCTGCATGTTCTCCATTAACATCCTCTAGAACCTTAATGCCTTTTCTTGCCCATGCGTGCTGAATAACGGGTTTACCTCCTGTCAATAAGTTATTGTTTATGCCATTTGACCTTAAGTCCTAAGGACCGTTCAACAGAATTATAGGAATTAAAGTTACTAGATGTCATTTTGCCTTTTGATGGCTGGCATGCACAAGTGTGTATGTGTCTGTATGTGTGTGTGTTTTCCTCTTTGTATTGGCTGTGTGTTTGGTTACAATATTCTACAAAGTTCTTGCTGTGTTAGTTTGGGTTTCCATGTGGTAGGCACATGTACACAGACAGGGCACAAGGATTCCAACACAGCCAGCATCAAGTTTTCTGTTAGGCAGCCGAGTTATATATTTTAATGAGACTTCTGAGTCAGAATATAATCTACTTCTGTGATTGTAATAACACAAATCTGACAGTAGGATAAAAACATAAAAAAAACTTGATGTTATCTGGGAGGCAGTTTAATTAACTAATTCTGTTTCTGCGCTAGCTATAAGACAAATATGCCTGAGGTGGAAACATCAAATTGTTATTTTAAGCCTAATTGTGATTATTTTAGGAGACAGAAACATTAAAAATCAGACTCCCAGGCAATAACGAAGCAGCGCAGCAAGATGTAAAACTAGGCTACAATTTTATTACGAAACGAGCATCATAATCCTTAATCCTTGTTACTTGTGTCTTAGCCATGCTGTTTAACCTTGCACTGTAGCCAAGCGTTGCCCAGAGACATCAGGTCTGCCCATCATGACAGCATGGATGAACTGCAGCCTAATAACCAAATTGTTATAAACTATATACTGTACATTTTGACACAGCACAAATAAATGAATTTCAAATACTGTATATACGATATTCAGCCACTAGACGTTGCACTAAAGCACCAGCATCTCAGACCAAACCAAACGGGTGCGTCGGCCACATCGACACATTAAGGACGCCCGATTTTACCCTTTTTATTTTTATTAGTAACAAGTAATGACAATGCACATTAATATATAGCAAGGCACCAGATTAGTTTGATGACAAATCATTTTTTCAGTCCATTTCTGGCATCCCTCCTCTCCTGTCATCACTCAGACTCGACAGCGCAATGTCTGTCTATTTATGATATGGCGTCGGGCCGCAAATATTAATTGTATTCATTTAGTTTGTTTCTCTAGGCTGGCTGCAGTATCTCTCTCTCACTCTATCTCTCTCTTCTCGAATCCATCAACTTCAAGGTTCCCTGTGATTCAACTGTTTAATGATAAAATAGCGTAAATGTATCTTGATAGGTCACTTGATATTCCACAGAATGTTATTAAGGACTTAATAAAGACAAAGTGCTTTGCAATTTCATTTGGGGGAATAAGTCTAATTATTTTTAAAAAAGAAGTGCTTTGTAACACCAAAGAGGTCTAGAGGTCTGGAAATTCTAGATTTTAGCTCTCTAAATAATTAATTTAAGATTAAATGGATTATTGAATACTTAAAAAACAAGCATAGTATTTGGAATATTTCCCCAATTACCTGTTTGATCCAGTTGGTGGTATCAAGTTTCTACTAAAATGTGACTGCTCTGTTGATAAAATCCCTATTAAGTTGGCAATTTTTCATCAGCAAGCACTGAGCAAGCTTGGTTATTATCTTACAAGCATAACTTTTCACCCCATAGGTGTCATGGTTTTGACCTGCGTGGCTATTAGTTTTGTCTGCTTTGCCTTGTTTTGTTTAGTTCTGTTCTTTTCATGATTGTGCATGATAGGTCTTTCTCTGTCGCTCTCTCTCTGTACCCTCTGCATATTTGTATCTCTTTGTCTTTCTCTGTGTACCCTTGTCCTCTCTATGTCTCTCTCTATGGTTTCCCTGTGTTCCCTCTACCTCTGTGTTTCCCCCTCGTGCATCCTAGTGTCTTCTTGTCTTGGCTGTATCTTGTTTTGATCTTGTTTCCTGTTCTGTGTCTAGGTTTTATATTTCTGTGTGTATTAGGTTCCCTGGTCTGTTTCCTTTAGTTCTATGTCCTGTTGTATTTCCTATAGTCTTAGTCTGCCCAGCTGTGTCTCATTTGTAATCACCCAGTGTATATCAGTCTTGTTTTCCCAGTCAGTCTTTGTCGGTCCATTGTATTCGGTACGTGTTCTCTAGATGTGTTTTCTGTACGTGTGTGATTTCTGTATGTGTGTGCTCTAGATGTATGTTTTGTAGATTGGTTTCTATAGATGTGTTTTCCTGCTCGATATTAGTCTTGTTTTTTCCCTTGTGGTTTCCTTGGATTAAGTTCCCTTTTGGGTTTTTGCTCAACCTTCTCTGCCTGAGTCCTGCATTTGGGTCCTCACCAAACCAGCACGTGACAATAGGTACTTGATATGGAACAATAAAGTGACAGTTGGCCAATTATTTAATCAAAATGGTTATTTATTAAAGAATTTCTTGATAAATTCAAAATACCTATAAAACCAAAGGAGTATGCTATTATTTACAATGCTATACCAGAAAGTGTCCTTAAACATCTATGAAACTCTGGTGCTGTAGACCTACCTTTTAATTTTTAAGATTGTATGGAAAATATTATTATTTTATACATATTATAAAACTAATATTGAAAGAAAAGTGCTCTAACAAACCCGAAGCAGGGGCTCTGTTTTGATACGGCAAGGTATGACACTACCCCTTTCCACCCCCCCATCCCACAACACCCTGCCATACCTTGGCTTTTGCTGAAATGACGCCATTTTATTTTCACCCTTTCCACTCTAATTAACTCCACTCACAATTTAAATGGGAAACAAAAGATCAAAATAATTTAAAGAAGCCCCATTAGCTATTTGTGGCTACATTATCAAGAAAGACAAATACAGTATCCTCACACTGGATTGATGCTCCCTTAGTGTGTATGCTTGATAAAGTTTTGACCAACAGAGGTCAAAACGTTGTGGATATTTTCTTTCTCTGTATTGATTCATGGTGTAGTACCAAGCAGCTGGCTAACTTTTTGGGATGTGTATAGAATATGTTTTTGCTACAGTATCAAGAAAGAAATAGCATGGCAGTAAGCCATTTTTCTGTACACAGGGTAAATGAGCAAGGATGTTATGTTATGAAATGTGAACTGTGGTGAATTGTAGTCAGTCACATAGACTGTAGACTACAGTGGGATGGATTTGATTCCAGACTGTCCAAACTCTCAAGTGGGTCAACCATGGGTCTATAGCCATTGTACAGTATAAAGGGCAAGTCCTTCAATCTCTCACCAAAGGACTTTGTATAATGAAAAGTAAATTAAGTTAATCTGACTCACTGTACCATCATTCAAAGAATCTAAGGGGACTGAAACTGTTCCTGCCCCACTCATTCAGGAAACAAATTAAGGTATTATATTGCTAGACCAAGAATATAACATTACGCAATCCAACTGCCTTGTATTGCATTTTGTGTACCATAAGCACCATTCTTTGGTTTGACATGAAAGAAGGCAGTACAGCCCCATCTAGTGGTGGGAACAAGACTCTCATCAGATTCCACAGGTGGAAGACAGAGTTTTTGAAGTCATGATTTCACCTGTTCATGTCGTATAGTTTACGTAGCCTAATATACCCCTGTCTTCCACCTGAAAATATCAAGAACTTCAACAAAGAAGGAGATTTCTAGGAAACTGACTGGCAGAGCTGCAGTATGAGCCTGACCTTCAACGTTTATATACAGTAAGTGAACTGGCTGAACAAAGGTCCACAGTCCCTAGTGTCTGCTGGACACAGAGATGATGACTGATTTATGCTAATGACCTTGGTCTCCTTTCTCCCTCTAAAGAGGGTCTACAACAGAGCTTGGACAAATTTAATAAGACATGGAAACTAACAGTACATTTGAAAAAGACCAAAATCCTAACCTTACAAAAAATATCGAATTCCCAGCAACTTACATTCACGTACATATACACCTCAAAGACGCAGAAATTGAGCACACCAAAAGTTACATATATTTAGGTTTGATTATCAATTATCAATAAACAAAAAGAAAATTTTGCATAATTATTTGCAAAGATATTTACATTTATGGGCTTCTTTCCTCACACTGGTAGCCATGTTCCATGTTACACTGCCTCAGTTCACAAAGTATTCTGGGAATTTTCTTCTACCACCACGTTTGGAGTCTGCGTCTGAAAATGCTCCATTTTGAGGGCCATTTGGAAGGCGTGATGACGTACCCCTCGATCCCCAAGAGAAACGGGGTACTCTACCCTACGCGGGAGCATGCAACACGGAGGGGTAGGGCCAAGGGGGACCTTAAATTACTAGGCTATAATTAAATTTGGGCGAACACTAGGGGCTGGAATATTTAATCTAAATTTAAACCGACATTAACTGGCATTAATTAATCTAAACGTTTTTTTTCTTTCTTCTCTGGCATGTTACTGCTCAGAGCTTTAAAAAAAGACACTACTTGGGTGACATGATTACATTTATTTTAAATATTTATTTATATTTCCAGCAATATGGTTAGCGTTGGTTTTTCAATTATTATAATGAATGGTTCCATAGCAAGCTCTGAGATAGAAGGTATAATTTGAAATCCAGTCAGTTCTTCAGTGGATACGAACAAAATGAGTCACTTCAAAGTTGCTAGTAGATGATTGTGTTACTCATCAGTTTACTTGAATGACATTTTTCCCCATTTCATAAATATTTCAGGGCTTGAACATATAAAGTTACAACGATAATTGCATTTTTGTCATTGACTTAAGAGCTGGTATGTCCTTGCATCATTACAAGACAGGTTATATAAAATGTTGGAAAAGAGGCTGTAAAAATGTTGGTAAAATGATGAAATTCATGAACCATGTTATCATATCATATCATACCCATACCCATTCTCTCCTCAGCTTTCTGTGAAAATAAAATAAAATCAACTGTGCCAAAAAAGGAGGAGCAGAAGGATTCTTCTGGCTATTCCAGCCGCCACCTGACCCCAGCTCCCCTCCCAGTCTCAGAGCCAATGAGCAGCTCTGAGAACAACATGGTTCAGGCCGTTCTGGGAGAGAGGAGCTTCGGAAAAATGGCCAGATGTTTGAAGCTGGACAGCTTTGAAACCGTGGCCCTGAAGGTCCTAAAAAAATTAAAAGTGCATATCTGAAGCCAAAAAGGAAGTGGACTACTTTATTGTTTTCAGTATTTACACCTGCAGAAGATAGTGTTGCATTTGCTCAATCTTTAAAGGTTTTGCAATGTAATATGTGAAATGTCTTGATAACATAATGTCAAACGTCTCATGTACCCACAAAAGTCCATGCTAAAACAGCTGAGCCATCTAGACACAGACCTGTGTCACATTGTCAAATGATTTGACTGCTTCCAGTTCCCACACTTTTCCCCTCTTTCTTTAAATTATATCAGGGCCATCATTCAACAGGTGCAGATACTACCAGATAGAAAGCAAATTGCAAAAGCAAAATGTTCAACTATGCCAGGTGTTTTATATTCTATGACTTTTGTATTTGCAGCTGGCCACGGTATTTGACACCCTGAAGGGCAAGGGAGTAATCGACACTGATCTTAAACCAGACAACATCATGCTGGTGGATAGTGTGAGACAGCCCTTCGGGGTTAAATTGATTGATTTTGGATTGGCCATCCTTAGTTCTCAGGCTAAGCCTGCCACTACCCTGCAGCCCATGTACTGGAGGTCTCCGGAAATCCTTTTGGATCTTCCATTTTGCAAGGCCATCGACATGTGGTCCTTGGGCTGTGTGATGGCCAACTTGTTCCTGGGCTGTTCACTGTTCCCCGGAAAGTGTGAATATGATGTGGTCAGTATCCTAGTATTCATAGACTCTCTTTCTATTTCTTATTTACACTATTCCTAATACTGTAGATCTCTTACCACTGCATCCACATCTAGTCTTCCTGAAAGGCTTATCAATTACTTATGTCAAGAATGGTCAGTTCTAGATCGTATCTACTGATTGCAATAGCCACTCTAAGACCGCCAGATGGTGACCACAGAAGACAAATTGTTAAAATCATATGGAGGTTTGATAGTCTTGACTTAAAGTAAAATTAATTTGTGGATTGAATTTATGTGGACTCTTTGACTTGTTTAAGGCCCTTTCTTCTTCTCTCTGTGAAAAGGTTTGCTTGCCACAGCTGTCCCTGCTATGCACTTAGGCTGAAAATAACTCCTGCCCCTGCAACAGTAAACACTTCACATTTCTGCATTCTTCCATCAGTAGTTTACCACAGATTTTTGAAGTACCATGTGCCTGGCAGCCGACAGCTATTGGACAGAACCCAGATAAATTATTATAATTTTTTAATACTTAATAAAAAAACGTGTTTACAGTGATCATGCACTAGACTCCTTAGTCTGTGCTTTGTGTTAACCATTGCTTCTTTAGTATTATGAGCAATGTTGCCTAGTTAAAATGAGAGGTTTAGAGAAAAGTGATTGTCATTCTGTTTTGTGTAGTAATGTCATGTTTCATATCAAAGGACTGTTACCACATTCTGTGGCTTGGTTCTTTGTATGGTTGTCAAGGAGGTAGTGGAGGGTAAACCCACCTAAACTCAGCTGACCCACCTTTTTTATTTAGTGGATACCAGACTTTCCACTCTCTCTCTCTCTCTCTCTCTCTCTCTCTCTCTCTCACTCCCTCCCTCTCTCTGTCTCCCCGCATCTTCCTCTCTCTCTCTCTATCTCTCTCCCTCCCTCACACTCTCTCTCTCTCCCTCTCTCCCTCCCTCTCCCTCTCAGTCTCTCTCTCCCCCTCCTCTTTTCTTTGTCTCCTCTGATCATTTGCTTTCTTTGTACTTTTTAATCACACATGATTATTCTAAAGTCACAGAGACTATTTTCTTCTGTGTGTTGTTAGTACACTAGTCATCTGACCCTCACACTCCTTAATACCAGTTACTTCTAATATTGGTAATCTAGGAATTGAAGGTTATTCTATTGCACTCATGAGTCACTCTGAATAGAAACATCCACTAAATGCTTGAAAACATCAAATAAATTGCTTTGATAATATATCCACTCAGAGACAGCATAGTATATACTGTGTTATGTCGTTTTACTTAGCTAAGCTTCTGATACATGTTTTATGACTATCATCCAGTGCAGTGGGAACTGCCAGAAATAATAGTGATGCCCTTGAATAAGGACACTGGTAAATGCCTGTGACTGAGATTGCACTGAATTTTACTATTTCTATAAATGCCTAACTAGTTGGTAAGTTGCCTTGCACTTAGGCTCCAGTTGAAAATGGCTGACCTTGGCTAAAGCCATACTTTACTCTTACAATCAAATTGTAAACACACACATTCGATTCACATTCAATGTCACATTCAAGTGTGACATTATTCATTTTTGCTCTTGTTCCTGCAACTTCTGAAAAACACACACACACACACACACACACACACACACACACACACACACACACACACACACACACTGTGGAGTCCCAAGGATGCTAGGGCTAGAGAGGAGGTTCAGGACCAAGGACAGCGCCCATTTGACAACCATACAAAGAACCAAGCCACAGAATGTGGAAACAGTCCTTTGATATGACATAAACATGACATTACTACACAAAAGAGAATGACAATGACTTTTCTCTAAACCTCTCAGATTACAAAAGCAATCTACAACATGAAGTTACTGCAGACCTGGAGGTAACACAGCTGCCTCTAATAGAGTGCCCTGGTTTTGAGTCCAAAAATCCAAAAAAAGTGTTACCCATGAATTCCTTTGATTTTTCCTACTGGGTTTTGGTCAGATCCATGAAATAAGGTCTGTGGTTAATACAAGCTTAGTAGTAGTAGTAGTAAAAGACTATGTTCAGTCGGCATTCTAGTCCAACTAAGATGAGAGTTCGCAGAGGTGGACAGTCCATGTATGAGTTTGATCACGTGCTTCCAGAGTTAACAGTCCATATGTCAATCTACTTAGAGTTTGTCTTGATGAGAGGAAACAGTGTTCAAAGACGGGGGGGGCTCGTCAACACACTACTTCCTTTTGGTGTGAGTGACATTGACGTAAAAAAAAAGGGGCTCATGCACATTCCAGGGAGGGGGGTTGGCTTGGCTATGTGACAAAAGATGCATATCTTAGCTACAGAAGAAACAGTCACCATTCTGGCTGCAATATCAGCCCATTTTCCAGGGAAACAACATCACAATTTCCAGTATGAGCGTTACTTTTTAAAATAGCAAGCCTGCTATAAGACAGCCTCCAAAAGTGTAAATTGGTGTGCCAGAAGAAGTGAGGAACCTTGATGTTTCAATAATGTGCCAAAATCATGTACAACTCCAAAAGCATATCTGGTTCAGTGTAAATAGTAGAAGATTTATTTTTAGTAAGGATACATGCTCTGGTTAGTGTAAATAGTTCAGCCTGTAGAACAGGACAAGAGGGAGGGAGGTCTAGTGTGTCAAAATGGGGAACAAACTGCATAACCACTATCAAGTGTTCCAGCAACGGAGCAAGATGAGCTTACCATCCACAATTAACATTATATCAGATGGCTTGTCTTGTACGTCAGGGCTAGGAGTGACCATGTGTTCAATCAAAACGTAACAACAATGTGGTTCATCATCATTAAGGGTAAGGAGGGGAGAAGCAGGGTAAGAGGTTCAGAGTGAAGGAGGGGAGAAGAGGCAGAGTGAGGGAAGAGGAGAGTCAGAGGAGGGCCCAGCACACTGGAGGACATCATCTCCACGGCAGCCACAGTTCTTAACGCAGGGTTGGGGGCAGTCCTTGTGCCATAGAGTCCAGTTGGGTGCTTTAGCAGTGACAGGACATTTTCTGGGGAGAGTTCTTTGTTCTTTGGCAGCTAGAACATGTAAAAGCACAACATAGTCAATTTCACATGCCTACATGGAGGGCGATGCCACCAGGAGGTCATCAACATACAAGGGTGAACACAATGCCTGTGAGGTCCTGCTTTAAAGCCCTGGAACAGAGTGTGACTGTCCCTGTAGCCTTGAGGAAGCCTTGTCTAAGTGTATTGCTGGCCCTTGTAAGTGAAACCAAAGAGGTATTGAGAATCAGGATGGATAGGGATAGAGAAGAAAGCAGAACGGAGATTCATTACAGTGTAGAGGGTAGTTGTGGGAGGGATGGATGAGAGAATAGTAGTAGGATTGGGAATCACACAAACAAAATAGGAATAGTACAGTCATTGACCACTCTGAGTTCTTGTACAAAGCGCCAAGTTTTCTTATTAGCTTTCTAAATAGACAAAAAGTAGGGACAATTACACCCTGTTCCAAAAATGTATCACAGGTACAATACCAGCTTCGGCCTCAGGTTTAAGGTGATTCTGTGACCTTGTAGGGAGCGGTACATCTGGATTAACATTGACCACCACTGGAGAGGCGGAGCAAATGACACCTTCCTCATTAAGGTGGGGGCAAAAGGTGTGAGGGACCTGGGATAGGAGGTGTGGGCGGGATACAGGCAGAGGGGAGGGAGAGAGTCTGGCTGAGGGTTAGCAATAACACAACAGGCAAAAATTTAAATAATTAAAATAAAAAATTGCCATATTTTGTTTTAATTTCTTCTTTATAACTTATTTTTTCAAAGCTTGCCTCAGAGGATCCCAGTGAAAAAGCAGCTACAGCATTTTGCAGTGAGTTGTTAATTGTGACATTGAAACCGATTACTTCTGTAACTTTAGTCTTTACTGGTGCTCAATGCAAAATTCCCTTTTAGTAGTCAATGCAAAATCTTATAATGATGACAATTTGGCTCATATAAAGTAAATAGTCAATATTGTATAATATTTCCAATCTAGATGAGAAAGAAATGTAAAATTTAATCTTTTGACTGATGACTGAACCCATTCTTAAAAATACTTTTGAATAAAGATTATATCGACATTTTAAAGTATCGGCATAGAATTTATTTGAATAAAAAAATAACTCGAAACCATCTACATATAACCTTATAGGCCTATTCCACATCATGCCAAAATGAATTCATTGTTACGATTATCAATATAATTCTTGCAGATTTGACGAGACCAACAGAGAACACAATACCAACAGAGAACTGGTCTGCTGCAATGGGTAAGTACCCAAATAACAAATGGAGACAGCACTGGACTTTGGCCAGACCTAGTTTTGCATCTGGCCCAGATCTGCAAAACAGATTTGGCCCTTTTGCACAAGGAGTAAATACATGATCCAGAGTAAATGCGGGCCAGGACTGGTCGAGCTCCACCATAAATAACATTACATCCGGCCCAGATACAGTGTGAACCTGTTTAGATTAAGGTTTCAACTCAAACTGCCACTCTGCCCCAACTGCCACTAAATTGTAGAACATATTTAGCTAAGCTAATTGGTTTGTATTATTTGTTAAAAATCCTCCAGGAGTGAGAGAATACTAGTATGGTGGACTGTATGTGGCCTGTCAGATCACAATTGTAAAAAATATAGAATATGTTTTATGTTGCTCTAGCAACACAATGTAGAACAGAATGTCTATAGCCTATAGAACGTCTGATGTTCCGAACATCGATGACGTAGGACAATATTTGCCCCCGATACAATTTTGTGTGACGGCTCCTCAGCGCGGGGCCTGAGAAGGTTGGGACCTGAGAGTGTGTCCTACATTAGTAGTGAGGTTGGAAGTTGTGGGAAGTTGGCTGTGAGAGGGCGCAAAAGTGCGACCAAGCCACTTCCACCTGCTGACGATCCTCAAGCTTATATACTGGGTAAACATATAGTAAACTGTTGCCTATAGCCTACTAAGTCCTCAAGGAACACCCTTTGGTGCTGCCTTTGGTGCGTGTGTACAGACATCCCCACCATTATTAAAAATCTCATAGAATGAAAAAGTGAAAAGGGGAAAATAAAAGAGGAAGGAAAAGAGCAATGAGGGAGGGCAATGAGTCAAAGTAGCCTACCGTTATGAAATTAAAAAAGGTTCTTGACAAAAAGACATTTTGAAATAGGACCACTTTTTAAATTAAAATTAATAATATAATATATAATCACACATGAAAATTGTGATCATGAAATCAAAAAGAAGAAATTAGTGGGTGTACTTTTTATTATGCTTTGCTATTCATGATAGAATTGTTGTCATTTTAAAAATGCATGACAAATAAATTAAGAAGGGGGCTTTCTATCTTTGAATTTCGATATGATGATTTGGGCAGTTGTCAGTAAAAAAGTAAAAGAGAATGTCAAAATCTAATATATCAATACCCATTTTAAACCATACTTTCAAATTTGTCCAGAACAGTTTCACTGTACATACAATTACAAAATAGATATTGGTTCTACTGTACAAAAGTTCCAGTCTATGTACATCGTCAGGCCCGTGTAGTTGGTCTCTGTGATCACATGACCGCCCTCCAACTGCACACAGGAAGCCGACAGATCAGCAGGCAACTAGAGGATCCAACATGGCTGTTGTCTGCTGACAGAAGGGGAGTTGTTTTCAACTCAGAAGTGGACAGATTATCACGTTATCAACCCATAATAAAGAAGAATTCACATTTGTTCCCTCTTGACCTGGTCCGCCATGGCCCAGTGTGTTCAATCAGTGCAGGAGTTCATCCAGGACTCGTTCGTCCCGATGGTGGCCGTTTTATGCAGTGAAGATGCGGAGAAAGTGACTCGCAAAAACAACCTCAATTTCGCCGAGCTGCTCAGGCCTTTCTGCAGGCTAACATCCGAGGGTAAGAGAGCTTCGACCCGACACAACGCTAAACACGCATTATAAACGGCTGTCATGTATTTGGCATTTCAGTTAATCTCATTCTCTTGTCGGTTCTGGTTCTTACCAGCTAACGTTAGCTTGCAGGCTAGCATGCTAGGCTAGTAGACTGGACTAAAATACACGGCTGTCTAGTGGCAGGGAGGTGAAGCTAAACTCACGGCCTACTCTTCAGTTTCTCTGCTGACTTGTCATTTGAGAGGGCCGACTGACACCTGAGCAGTGAGCCTTTGTAACACGACAGCCGTCTTCTTGGATAACTTTTAGACAGCCACCCAAACAACATCTCGAACTCGTTAGCAGGCGAATGTAATGGTAGCTATCAAGATAGCTAATCTGCTAGTAGGCTGTGGTTGCAGCCCATTCAGGCCCAAAGTCCATTATGGGGGGTCCGGGACATGTACATAGATATATCACGCAGTATCACATACCTGTCAGTGTAGTAAAAGACAGTTATGGGAAGATTATCATTTTGATGCCTTGTGTGATATTTCCAGAAATGCTGCATAGACTCACAACACCACCATATTATCTGGAGCAGATTAAGGAATTTGAGTAGATTATGATGTCGTTCCCCTAATTTGACTCTATGCCATTAAGACACTACTTAAAGGAATTGCATTCACAGACTATAAATGCATGACTTCTGCTAGGGAGATCAAAAGTTCTCCCTGCAGTAATGCCACAATGGGAGCTGCATGCATAAACACAAGGCACGAACATCTCAGATCATTTGTACATGTCATAACAATTAAATGTATAAAAGAACACTAGATGAAGCTGATTCATTTTTATTAGTACATTTACTTCTCAAAATTGCCACTGCTCTACTTTACAAAGAAAACTAGTATATATTATTACTGTAATTTGACTATGTTGACAAACCTTTTTTTTCTTTCACTGAGTGGTGTACAGAAACCAATGGGATTATTTATATAACACATCTAACATGATTATTCCATTTGTTTACATTTTACAATCAAAGAAATTAACTTTCCAAATGTGATCGTCATTTCTATACTTTTGTTGGCTTTGATGTCTAAATCTCTAAAAATGTTAGAGACTCTAACGTGTGTGCTCAGTAGGATGTCAAATTCTACAGTCATTTTGGAAGTGAAATGGCCCAAAAAAAAGAATGGTTCTCTTTTCATTTAAATAAAAATCCTTCACAACAGCCCCCCTAGCTTTACTAAAAAGAGCATGGAGGGAGGAAGACGAAGGGGAGAGGTAATTTGCCCCATTAAAATTGGGCTATTACTATTATCAGCAGTGACAATGACAAATATTAGGGGGCCAATGAGAGAGTTGAGAATATTTTAAATTGGCAACGACGAAAACCGCACAATGCCCTTTCTATGCAAGGAAAACCCCTGAATCCATGTTTTTGTCAAATGGTCTACATGTTTATAATGGGGAATGTCTCATTACCGGCACACTATTTTAGCCTCGTATTAGCCAGATATCCCATATTTGCTTCAGTGTAAGTGCATCTTTATTTAATTCTATGGTTTTATAAGCAGAAGAGATACCAGGGATTCTCCTCCTCAAACATACTCCATCATCACAGTTTGAAATTGACACCAGGCATAATTTTCCGTCATGCAGATTGAGTCTAACCAAAACTTGTCAATCCAGCAACTATATAGGTTAACTATCAAGGCCGGTGAGTTCTCCTAGACATTCTGAGGCCAAATGTATCAAACTCTGTGTAAATTAATTTGTAAAAGAATGCGTATGGAGAAAACTGTGCACAAAATTTTTCTGAGATTTATGAACACTGTGTGTGCGACCGGTACGTGCGTTTGTCGTCATAGATCCCGATTTGCTTGTGATTGTGCGCACGTGAACGTGCTCCTTGTCCACACCCCGTCAATGATTTATCAACCAGTCGTCATCGTGGGCCAGAAAATCGTCACGATCCTGAACACCTGCTCTCTCCTTGTCTCCCATTGGCAAGGTCCTCCAAAAGCGATAAAGCAGCCATTGTGCACCGTTACGCACGACCATTAATGCCCCATTTTATAATGAGCGCAATTTCAATTAATTATTGGTCGTCATCATCATCAACATATTGGTCATCATTCATTAATGGCCCACATTCACACGTTTTCTTTCAGGCTAAATAGGCCGAGGGCGAGGTCAGATCATTGTCTTAATTTATAGATATACAATTTACTCCCATTGTAGACCAATTAAACTGTCATTTGTTATGCATACACTTTCTCTCCTCACCTTTCGGCCACAGTGTCGCTATATCAAAACATAGCGTACACATGGTTTCTAAACTGGGCAGTTTAAGTCTGAAACTCTGTATAAACATGTACGCATTTATCGGAGGCCAATTTATGCATATGTGCCTTCGTACATTTGACCCCTGGTGTCAGTATAATCCATTGGGACCAACGAGACAGACAAGAAATCCTAAGAAGTCCTAATGCACCTAAAAGATGTTCTTTTCAACACTATGACTCTCTGCCTGCAATGAGACATGGTGTATATATTTATTATTATTATTATATATACTTTATCCATGAGCTGGGCCCAAGTATCATATATATGACACATTTCTCTATTTATTTGGCACCACTTTAGACAGGAAAGGGCAGTGAGTGAAGACAGATGTGAGGTAGGAGAATCGCTAACTTTTCTGTATGAAAGTCAGCACATGGGAATAGCAAAATGGTTTGGGCTTGTGCACATTCAAGTCGAACTAACAAAATGCCATTTACTTCCTCAGTTTTCTCAGTTTCCCCAGACTACCATTGAATGAGAAGCTGTGGTGTGTTGTACTTAAAATAGATCAACATCCCCCTGTTCATATATTCAATCAATCGATCAATCAATCAAGAAGGCCTGCCATCAACAAGGAATGTTTCTTCCATTTCCATAGTGCTTAGAAAAAGTGCTAGATGACTAAGATGCTAGTAGATAGCAACAAATGATATAATACCATGCCACCTACGCATGGAGACCATCAGGCAGCAAACAGAAAATGCAGAAATGAAATCATTAGTTGACTGTCAGGTTACATGGTTGCAAATTGCATTCACATGTTTGTCACCTCACTGGGAAATGGGCAAAATGAAAGCTGCTTGGTCAGGATTGCAGTTATGACTGGTAGGTATAAAGTAGCCAATCTCTGACAGCATACTAAACTACCTTTTTACATGAGAGCACTGACACTCCCAACCTCAGGTAGGAGCACCAGCAAAGATTTTGGAGCAAAATGGTGCAACAATCTTCTTTTCTGAAATGTTGACGCCAGACACATTTATTGATGCATTTCTTGTGTTCATGACTGTGTCCATGCTTGAGTAGACTTCAGAAAATGGTAGATGTTTGAAACACTGTTACTAGGTATGGGCATCAATAGGATTTTAATAATGCTAAACCCCACACAGATTCCTTACAGTATAATACTTGTATTATCTATTCCAACATTTTAAATTTTGGTTATACAAGTACAGCCTCAGGTATTACAAGTAGAAATAACATAAAATAAAGCACTTATTAACCCATTTGAAGTGGTCTTAAAATAAGCTTGCCTACATAAATCAATTAAAAGAATAATTTTGCCATTTACTCAGATTCATTGTAGTACTTTAGCATGATCCACCCCTACCAGTCATGACTGCTTTTCCTAATCTGCAGTGAATGATTCAACTGAGTAGCATTCAGAGTCGCTGCATTATACCTTATTTTCAAAATAATCACTTGTCACTGTTTTTGTTGGATTCTGCTTGAATGTTGTCAAAGACTCAACCCCTTACAGTCCAGGCTACAACAATAACATTACAGTCATACCATGTTATTTGGTTGGGAAAGTTACTGCTGTTACTGCTACAAGAGCTGTTTTTCATCCCTTTTTCATTTTTGGATTTCAACTTTTTGCGGATAAATATGAGTTGAACCACTTTAACCACATGATTTTAAGGATAAAGAATGATATATTTATTGTTTACCGAGTCCACCACATGCTGCAGAGACTACTTTACAAATAGCGGTAACAGCAAGTTGTCAACTAATAAACAAATGTTTATTTGACATGATTGAAAATGTTGACAATCAAAACATTCTTCAGTAGTAGCCTATTTCCTATTTTAATTTGTGGTCAAATTTGTGGTACTTAAGCCTACGTCCTCCCATTTCTCATTTCTATTTTAAAAAAGCTGATGTGCTCAGCTGTTCTGAGAATGACAAGCTCTTAAGAAAGCCCCCAAAACAAAGACTAAAGTACAGCAAAGTGTGAATATTTAGACAAATGGCAATAATGTAGTAATATACACACTGTGCATGACATGGTTGCCTGGCTTTCTATAGAGAAACACTGCTGCCATTCTGTTCGATTTCATCTAACTATAAAGGAAGGAGTCTCTGTCTGCCCTTCGCTTTTCTCGACAACCGTTCATCCGATCGACTTCGCACTTGGCAGGTGTATTGCTGAGGACCCAAGGAAGTGCAGTGTCCTTGTGCATCTTTGCAAGGAAATTAACTTTTTGTTCAGCTTCAGTAGACAGCATGTCCTCCCCCTGCTCCCAGCTTTGCTGTATATTCTGGATCTGCCTTTAGGTGGTGTTGTCTAGAGGTTAACCGTTTATTGAGTTTTTTAAGCCTGATAGAGATTTTTCGGAGAGAAGATAAGGAGATCATAATTAAACGGCCAATTGTTTTTCTTTTTAAAAACATTAATAACATTGGAGTTTTGAACAATTTAAATTATCTTGAATTTTGGCCCAACATTTTAACCTCTTACAGATAATCAAGGGGTCATGGCTGTTTGCTAATCCAGACTACATGTGCTTTGTGGATTTGGAAAAAGCACTATGATTATGTTCCCCTAAGTATCCTGTGGGAAGTGCTGCAGCAGTACCAGGGCCGCTCTAAAGAGCCATTCTCTCCTTAGTTGTGTTTTGCATTCTTGGTTTTAAATTAAGCTTGTTCACAGTGGGCTTCAGATTCCAACAAGTATGACCTTATCTCCTCTCCTGTGTGTGATCTTGACGGGCAGCAAATGAAGGCGAAGCTGAGGTGTGGAGTGTCCAGTTCAGAGACATTAGGTTTGCAGATGGTTTTGTCCTTCTGGCTTCATTGGACTTTGATCTCTGATGTGCACTGGAGCAGTTTGCTGCTGAGTGAGACATGGTTGGGGCAAGGGTCTCTCCGAATTTAAGACAGTGGTTCTCTCCTGGAAAGAAATGGCTTCTAGGGAGCAGCTGCCCTTACAGTGCTGTGAAAAAGTATTTGCCCCCTTCCTGATTTCTTATATTTTTGCATATTTGTCACACTTAAATGTTTCAGATCATCAAACAAATTTTAACATGAGACAAAGATAACCTGAGTAAATAAAAAATGCAGTTTTTAAATGATGAATTCATTTATTAAGGGAAAAAAGCTATCCAAACCTACCTGGCCCTATGTGAAAAAGTAATTGCCCCCCCTTGTTAAATCACGAATTAACTGTGATTAACCACATTTTTTGGAAAACTGAGTTCAATTTCACTAGCCAGACCCAGGCCTGATTACTGCCAGACCTGTCGAAATCAAGAAATCACTTAAATAGAACCTGTCTGACAAAGTGAAGTAGGCTAAAAGATCTCAAAAAGCAACACATCGTGCCGCGATCGAAAGAAATTCAAGAACAGATGAGAAACAAAGTCATTGACATCTATCAGTCTGGAAAGGGTTACAAAGCCATTTCTAAGGCTTTGGGACTCCAGCGAACCACGGTGAGAGCCATTATCCAAAACTTGGAACAGTGGTGAACCTTCCCAGGAGTGGCCGGCCTACCAAAATGACTCCAAGAGCGCATCGACGACTCATCCAGGAGGCCACAAAACAACCCA